>VDCT01000274.1:0-19139 GCA_009763385.1 Coix lacryma-jobi var. lacryma-jobi | reverse complement strand
CCGCCGAGCTCCACCGACGCCGAAGTCCGAAGAGCCCCGCCGCGGAAGCTTTCAGCGCCGCTCGGAGCCCGGAACCGTTCGTCCCCGACCCGAGCTCCACCGCCTCCCTTCTTCCTCCTCCAGCTTCGCCAAGCCAAGGCAAGGTGAGAACACCAGCTAGCCCTAACGCTACCGTTCCCTATCCCTCTGTTCACCACGGCCGAGCGCCATTGCCGCCATCGCGGACCTCACATGTGGCCAGCACGCACCAGCGCACCTCCGGCCAAACCACCACCCCTAGGACTCCCCTCTAGGTTCACTGAGTCTCACACGCCCGCCAGTTTAGCCGGCGACCGCCGGAAACGGCGTAGCCGCGCGATGCCGTCGCCGCCGTGCGCTGCCGCTCGCCGCCGGCACGCTACGGCCATGCGCTGGCCAATCCCCCAGTACCGCCGGATGCGCCTCGTCGAAGACGAGTCCGCAGGGCCCAGCCTCCCCGCCGGCGACCTCACCGACGGCGAGAAATCGCCGGACCAATCCCTCCTCTGTTTCCGTCTCGTCCGAGCCCCCGAGCCAGGCCTCGGACGAGCGCGCCTGTTTCCGTCTCGCCCGAGCCCTCGAGCCAGGCCTCAGCCTCGAGCCAGGCCTCGGACGAGCGCGCCTGTTTCCGTCTCGCCCGAGCCCTCGAGCCAGGCCTCAGCCTCGAGCCAGGCCTCGGACGAGCGCGCCTGTTTTCCGATTCGCCCGAGCCCGCGAGCCAGGCCTCGGACGGGCGTGTATGTTCCCGTCTCGCCCGAGCCCTCGAGCCAGGCCTCAGCCTCGAGCCAGGTCTCGGACGGGCTAATGTTTTTACCGTCTCGACCGAGCCCTCGAGCCAGGCCTCGGCCTCGAGCTCGGCCTCGAGCGAAACCGGGTGCGGTCTCGTTCGAGCCAGGCCTCGACCGATTCGCTTTCCGCCGTGCGCCCGAGCCCGAATGGGTTCTGCTGACCCACGGGTCCCGCGCGTCAGCCCCTTACCGGTCCATAGACCGAGTTCTCGCAAGCCAGCCGGGAGAAGTTAAATGTTTTTCTTTTCGGTTTATTTTCCAGAGATGCTTGTTATTTTTGTGTAGCCTATTTTATAAATCCAAATGAAGTGCTTCCAGTTTTATTAGCTTTCTGATGAATAGATCTATCATGGGAAAATATGAATGTATTTTTGATAGCAGTTTATTTTACTGTTTTCGTTTATTTCAGTTTATATGCTTTTGTTTAGATAAATGATTATAAGTGTTTTCTGGTTGAGATAATTCCTGGAAAATTTTGTATAAGTTTATTATACTGTTTGGCACCTGTGAAAAATATATGATGCACTGTTTATGTAGAAAAAGTTACGGTTATAGTTAAAAGTCTCTTTTTGCTGATTTCTTAGAATAAGTGTTAAGGTGTTTTATATGTTGAAATAAAATATGGGAAAATTTGTACAACCTCTGTATGCCTTGTAGAATTTAAGAAAAATATGAACTTGATCTGTTTTATGGAAAAATTTGTAGTTGCTTTACAACTGTGCTTTTCTGTATAGATCTTTAGAAATTCATGTAAGAAAATATATGATGGTTCTGGTCATGGAACTTCCTGGATAAATATGAAATGTGAAGTAAAATCTGGGAAAAATAGGAAATAGAGCTATGCACTCTTTTACAGTAGGGTTGTAGTTCAAAGTACCTTTTTAGGCAGTTTGCTTGTCATTTTTGTATCTGCAACTCTGTATTTTATCTTTGGCTGAAACTTGTTCAGTAGAGTCCAACAAGTGTGGTTTACCTTCTGGAATTTTTGTGGATTTTTCTGAGCCCAGAAAAATACACTTGCAGTTCAAATCTGAGTTTCCTTTGATATATTTTAATAAGAAAGAGTTGAATACTCAGATTTTGTTTTATGAAATAAATGAGATATTGCCCCAATGTTAAAAGTGGTTCAACAAGTTGGCTTTGTTGGTTTGCAAGAGTTATTCTTTTCATGCCACTTCATCTTGCACCGCATTAGTTATTTATATAATTTATCACATGCAATAGGATCGACACTCCCGGAGCCCCACCAAGAGCAGGAGCCAAGCGTCGAGCCGGAGATCCAGGAGCTCCAGCAGTCGGAGGAAGCAGACCCCGCGGCCGACACTAACCTGCCCGAGTGCCCCTCCCACGAGGCCTCGGTTTTCACTCAA
This sequence comes from Coix lacryma-jobi var. lacryma-jobi, assembly GCA_009763385.1. NCBI lineage: Eukaryota > Viridiplantae > Streptophyta > Magnoliopsida > Poales > Poaceae > Coix > Coix lacryma-jobi. The sequence continues at coordinate 16,963 of VDCT01000274.1, read as the reverse complement.
GGCAAGCCCCGGAGCATTCTAAGTCTCCCAGTTTTTGCAATTAATTTACTTGAGTCCTTTTATATTGTGATGCATTAGGTATAGGAGTTGATTGAATCCTAGTTGTTGCATTACCCTTCCTTGATTATTGATTATTACCTGCCTTGTTACCCTGTTACTGCTTTATAATGTAGAATTGCTTAGCCTGCTTAATAAAAGTAGTAGTTAAGGATGTTTCCGTAATACCCCGATGGGTATTTACCGGATCACGGTTGGCTATATTTGCTATCGTGGAAAAGAACCTGAGTAGTAATGAAATACGGTCAACTGGAAGGCAAAGCACAAGTTTGGAAACTTGGGGCAGTCCGTCCGTTGGATCGTGTAGGTTTGTATCGATGTTGGCCCTCGTTCATTTTTGAACGCGCCCTTTTACTTAGGGATATGTCGGTGCCGTAATCATCGACCCCAAAGCCGGTTAGAAGCTGTTCGGGCCGGTCTCAACCCGTGTCGTGCCCTCTAGTACGGAAGTTGCGATCTGCCGCGTGAGGCCATCGCCAGACTCTGATTGGGCGGTCCGTGCTTGAGCCGCGACGATTACCACCACGAACAAGCGTCGAGCGGTTGCCCAATGCATGGACCCGACGGGGAAAGTGTGGGCTGGTATTAAAGGTCTTTCATCAGCTGATTTGGAATTCGATTCGAGTCGCCGTCTCCCCCGGTTAGTGGGAAACTATGGCGAGTTTCACCACGATACAACTCCATGTGATGTTTAAAGGTTCAACTAAAATGTGGATAAGTCAACTGGATATGGTTATATTATTGTTTGTTAGATTCAAGTGAGTGCTCTAGTACAGGTAATAACCTAGAACTAAGGAAGTAGGTTTAAAAGTAACAACTCATCATAATCATTAATTATCCCTTATCTGAATTTGAGCCTTTCGCGACTAAAAGATCCCAGCTCCACCTCAAAAGCCTTGCATACCCTTGGAGTCTTTTATTTTCAGTTAGACGGGTAAGTCTAGCTGAGTACATTCCCGTACTCAGGGTTTATCCCGTTTGTTGCAGATGGCCAGGTCTACTTTGGCTATTGTAAGCACTGCCTCTACCCAGTGGAAGGTGATGAGGAGTAGGCCCAGGGCAGGGTCGTCAAGAAGCTTTCCTCCTTCTTTTGCCGGACTAAGACTACTGGTGGCACACTATCTTAAAAAGGAGGAATGACTTGTGTTGAGTTGGTTTATCAAACAATGTTTTATTTGGACCACGTTTGTTGTGGTCGTGTTTTAAACTTATTCGAGCTTCCGCACTTTTAAACTCAATCTTGTAATAACTCTGTTTTAAATTCCGCACTCTGATGTTTTAAATTCGATTTCGTTTCGCTGTGATGTATCTTTACGGAATGTAACCTTGAACGATGCGATCCTGTATGTTCTGGTGTAAGAAATCCTTCGAGATTTCCGGACTACCGGGGTTATATGGGTTCAAGTATGGGTCGAAGTCAGACGGATTTGACTAAGATAATACTTGAGCTCTTATAATCAGGACGGTTCCGCCACAGCTGGTATCAGGAGCATTGTTCAAGTGATTACCTTCGTAAAGAGCTATTTTCGAACTAAAATGGGTATTTCAAAACTATTTTCAAAACTATTTTCAATTACTAAGTGTGCCCAGTCTCGTCCTTAAGCCCTATACTAGGATTCAGGTGGCTTAACTGCTAACAGGGTTCAGGGTTTTGCTCATGCTGGATCTTTATTTGCTGGTCCATTCTCGGGAAAAGAGAATGCGTCGATTGCGAAAACATGCATAAAATGATTTTGTGAGATATGAGAGCATGACCGTCCAACCGTCGGTCTAGGTGAGAGTTCTTATACCAAGTATGTGCGAGCTCCACGCAGACACATATGAGGGTATCAATGATTTTAAGGGTGATTTCTATTGGTGCATAGGTGTTTAGTATTGGCTTCTATGTATTTTGCGCATATTGGCCAATACTCAGTTGTTTTATCATTGGGAATTTTGTTGGGCTGAAATGAATCTTCTGCAGGTACACTAACTATGCGAACGAGTAGAACGTGTAGATAACGCATGAGAGATCGTTCTTGCCACCGACTAGAACGTTAGGACTTACGAGTCATTAATAGTGAGTGAGAACGTAAGTACGATCATGCATCATGTTTAAATTCTTGCATTTACATTACCTCCCCTTAATTAAAAGTTGTCTCTTTTCTATAAAATTTGCCAACTTAATATCTGTCTCACGAGAGTTCGAAACCCTTTTTGCTTCTACAGATGGCCCGAACCAAGTTGACTGCTCGCAAGGCCACCGGAGGCAGAGGAGTTCCGCGTCATCGCTTGGCCACCAAGCTGACCCGGAGGACGTTCCTGACCTACTTTGGGTTGCCGACGATCCTTTGGAGGATTTTGCAGGCCGTGGGTTATGAGGAAGGACAGGAGCCCAAGTACTCCTGGCAGAAGGAGATCTACGGGCAGGATTCCCTGGTTATGGTAGAGATCAAGGTCAAAGCCTTGCCTGCCAAGCCGCACTGGACAGGGTGGACAGAGATCACTAGAGGCACTTGTGCCAAGGATGGAGCCAACAGGGCAGCATACCTAGTGCTGAAGGATATCATCGCTCGCTTCCCCGCCGACCTGGCAAGTGCGATGGCAGGAGTGTTTCCCCGTGGATCACTTTTCCCATTGCGCTGGAAGCAGACTCCAGAGTCAGCCTTGACAGGGAGCCCTGAGGAGCGTTTCTACTGCGAGACACCTGCGATGAGCGCCACTGGAGCTCTATTGGGTGTATGTGAGAGTTTGGAGCACACTCTCGAGAGCGTGTCCTTCACCCTCACCGCCACCTACCAGAGCAAGAGGAAGCTTCAGGAGGACTTCGACGCTGAGGTTGCTCGTCTTCAGGAGAGGATTCAGCAGCTCACTCTAGAGCGTGACGACGCCCGCACCACTGCCGCAGCTCAGTCTACCGCCAGGACAGTCGCCGAGCAGATGTACCTGACCGCATCTCTGCAGAGAGATGAGGCCCGTGCCGCACTTGACCACCTCAGAGAGGGAGCCCATCTTCTGGTTCAGCAGATCAACGCACAGCAGGTCTACATCGAGCAGCTCCATGAGGCCGTCCATGAGTTCCATCATGCAGCACAGGAGGCAGCAGCACCAGCAGCTCCCGCAGCAGAGGCCCCAGATCCCCAGGACGGAGAGGTTCTTGGTCCCGACGCCCCACCAGAGGAGGATCATGCTGACGAGCCGATGATCGACGTCGACGCATAGGACGCTGCATCCGCCGCTGGAGACGTCTGAGCGCTAGTTTAGCTAGGAGACGTTTTTCTTTTGTATAGCTTGAGCTTGCTCGCTAAGTGATGTAATGATTCAAACATGTGATGGTTTTATGTTTAACTTATGATGGCATGTAATGGCTTTTGGACAAAGTCCGGACTTCGATCCGGCACCTCTTTTATGGAAATCCGTCGTTTGCATGTCTAATTCTAAGCGATTATTCTGTGATGTTGTATGGAAATGAGTAATTATACTTGGACGTGTGCTAAATTTCCGAATTTATGTACAGCACAGTATTTATTCATGATCGGTGTAACATCACCTAATGATTGCTTATTAATGGGATATGCAGATGCCGGCACACACCCGCAGCCAGCGTGGACAGGGAGCAGGACAGGAGGAGAATCTGCCACCTCCCCCACCGCCTGCCAATGACGCCGGAAGCGTTCTTTGGCCAGTTCCTAGGTGAGCCAGAGGAACATGGAAGAAATGCAGAGGCATATGGAGGCCACCCTCCGTAATATTGCCAACAACACCGCGCAGCAGCATCATCAGCGCCAAGGCCCGGAGCCTAACCAGTACAGCTCCTACCGTGATTTCTTGGACACTCGCCCTCCCGTGTTCAAGGAAGCCACCGAGCCGCTCGAAGCTGATGAATGGCTCAACTCTATCACACAGAAGTTCCGTCTGCTTCGTCTGACGGAAGAGCTTAAAGCGGAGTATGCCGCTCACATGTTGGAAGGACCCGCAGGTTTGTGGTGGACCCAGTACCGTGCATCTCTGCCAGCTAATGCACGTGTTACTTGGGATCAATTCTCTACTGCTATGCGCAACCACTACATCCCTAGTGGTCTGATGGAAATGAAGATTGCCGAGTTCATGAGGTTGTCCCAGGGGACCAGGTCCGTATCAGAGTACCTCCACAGCTTCAACAATCTGGCTCGCTATGCCCCAGATTTTGTAAACACTGAGGCCAAGAAGATTGCCAGTTTCAAGCGTGGCATGAATGCCACAATGCTATCCAAGATGGGTAACAGTCACCGCACCACCTTTAGTGACTTCGTCAGTGACTGTCTCAACCAAGAGGCCAATGACAGCCGGCTAGCAATAGAGACACGCCGTCGTGCGAACGAAGGAGGTTCGTCCCAGCAGAGGACCACTTTCGGAGCACGCGCCCCGTACCGCCCGCCTGTCACTGGAGCAAGGTACCGTCCCCCGCAGAGAAAGATCACCACCAACCGTCCCCGTCCTAGTTTCCAGAAGCCCTACACCGCCCCCATGATGCAAAACAAGAGCAAAGCAGGAAATGCAGCAGGTCCCAGGACTCCGTACGTAATTGGCCCATGCTACAACTGTGGTCAAACCGGACACCTGTCACGTCAGTGCCCTCGACCGAAGAAGCAGTACACTCAGCCTCAGCCTCGTACCGGTCATGTGCACCACACCACTGTGGAAGAAGTGCCAGAAGGAGAGCCTGTCACCGCTGGTACGTTTCTTGTTAATCAATGCCCCGCAGTTGTGTTGTTTGATTCTGGAGCATCACATTCTTTCATAAGTGAGAATTTTGTTTTGAGAAGTAATCTTGAGTTGATAGAGTTAGACCGGGGATATCAGATAAGTTCCGCCGGAGCCGTTCTCTCCGCGCGAAAAATGGCTAAAGGAGTAGAAATGACCTTTGGGGATAAAAAGGCCATAGTGGACCCCATAGTCATTCCTGGTCTAGGTCTGGATGTAATCTTGGGTATGGGTTGGATGAAACTATGGAAGGTTAACCTAGACACCGCAGAAAGAGTAGTGTCCATGGTTAGTCCCAGGAATGGATCTTCTTTCAGGTTCAAGTTACCCCGAAACCCCCATGAGATTGGAGTGTTGTGCAATATCACGGCAAAACAGATAGCTGAGATCCCTGTAGTATGTGAGTTTCCGGATGTCTTTCCTGATGAGTTGCCTGGTTTACCGCCTGATAGAGATGTGGAGTTTGCCATAGAGTTAATTCCGGGAACAGCACCTATATCCCGAAGACCGTATAGAATGCACGCTAAAGAGCTAGCAGAACTTAAGGTCCAAATACAAGAACTTTTGGATAAGGGTTTGATCCGTCCTAGTTCGTCGCCTTGGGGATGTCCCGCTATCTTTGTGAAGAAGAAAGATAAGACTCTGAGAATGTGTGTGGATTATAGGCCGCTCAATGCTGTAACTATAAAGAACAAGTACCCCTTACCCCGAATTGATGTCTTGTTTGATCAGTTGTCTAAAGCAAAAGTGTTCTCCAAGATTGACCTGAGATCAGGGTATCACCAAATCAAGATCAGACGTGAGGACATATCAAAAACCGCTTTCTCCACTAGATATGGACTGTATGAGTATCTTGTTATGTCTTTTGGGTTGACTAATGCACCGGCACATTTTATGTACCTAATGAATTCAGTTTTCATGCCAGAGTTGGACAAGTTTGTCGTAGTGTTCATCGATGATATTTTGGTATACTCTGAGAATGAGAAGGATCATGCTGAGCATGTACAAGTTGTTCTGACCCGACTTAGAGAGCATAAGTTGTATGCTAAGTTCAGTAAGTGTGAGTTTTGGTTGAAGAAGGTACTTTTCCTTGGTCATATCCTTTCGGAGGAAGGAATCTCTGTAGACCCTTCTAAAGTACAAGAGGTTATGGATTGGCAAGCACCCCACGAGTGTTTTTGAGGTTCGTAGCTTCTTAGGTTTGGCAGGATATTACCGTCGGTTTATTCCGGATTTTTCAAGAATAGCCAAGCCTATGACCCGTTTAACACAGAAGAACAAGAAGTTCGAATGGACTCCAGAGTGTGAAACAGCTTTCCGCACTCTGCGAACGTTGTTGACTTCCGCACCAGTTTTGGCTCAGCCAAACTTGGAGGAACCTTTTGATGTGTTTTGTGACGCATCTAAGGTTGGACTTGGATGTGTACTCATGCAAAATGGAAGAGTTATCGCCTATGCTTCTCGTCAGTTGAGACCACACGAAGAGAATTACCCCACTCATGATTTGGAATTAGCAGCCGTCGTGCATGCACTCAAGATTTGGAGACATTACCTTATGGGAAATCTATGTCATGTGTACACGGATCATAAAAGTCTGAAATATATCTTCACCCAGCCAGAGTTGAATATGAGGCAGAGAAGATGGTTAGAGCTAATTAAGGATTATAACCTGGAAGTGCATTACCACCCTGGAAAAGCGAACGTTGTAGCTGATGCCTTGAGCCGCAAGACTCATTGCAACACGCTACAACCATTGTTAGAAGATGGATTCAATCTGATGCACCCTATCATGCTGAACAATATCACTCTTCAGTGCACCTTGGAAAGTGACATTATAGAGGGACAGAAAAATGATGCAGAGATTTGTCAGATTAAGAAGAGGTTAGAAACCAGTAGTTCGTTGAACTTCAGAACGGACGAGCAAGGAATCTTATGGTATAATAGAAGGATAGTAGTTCCTAAGGATGCAGAGCTGAAAAGAAGGAATTCTGAATGAGGCTCACAATTCAAAGTTGTCTATCCACCCAGGAAGCAGTAAGATGTATCAGGATTTGAAAACCAGATTTTTGGTGGTCAAAGATGAAGAAAGAAGTTGCAGCCTATGTCGCCAAATGCGATACTTGTTGCAGGATAAGGCTATACATCTAAAGCCCGCCGGACTGTTACAACCGTTGTCAATCCCAGAATGGAAATGGGAAGAGATCAGTATGGACTTTATCACAGGCCTTCCCACTACTCAAAAAGGGAATGATTCAATTTGGGTTATTGTGGATCGGTTGTCTAAAGTAGCTCATTTTATACCAGTCAAGACTACATACCGTCCCCATCAGTATGCAGATTTGTATATTCAGAATATCCTGAGGTTGCATGGAATTCCGAAGCGAATAGTTTCTGACAGAGGACCCCAGTTCATAGCCCGTTTTTGGGAACAGTTGCACAAGGGAATTAGGAACCAAGTTGGTAAGAAGTTCCGCCTACCACCCCCAAACCGCAGGGCAAACGGAGAGAGTAAATCAGATTCTAGAAGATATCCTGAGAGCTTGTGTCTTGTCTTCAGGAGAGTCATGGGAGAAATGGTTACCCCTTGCTGAGTTTCATATAATAACAGTTATCAAGAAAGTATAAAAATGGCACCTTTTGAGGTTCTATATGGACGAAGATGCAGAACCCCAGTAAATTGGGTTGAGTCTGGAGATCGAGGATTCTATGGGTCCGATTATGTAAAAGATGCCGAGGAAATTGTGCAAACAGTACAGCAACATATCAAGGTAGCACAGTCTCGACAAAAGAGTTATGCTGACACCCGAAGGAGACCTTTGGAATTTCAAGTTGGAGACTATGTGTATCTCAAGGTTTCACCTATGAGAAAGGTCCAACGCTTTGGAATTAAAAAGAAGCTAGCACCTCGATATGTGGGACCTTATCAGATCATAGCAAAGAAGGGAAAAGTGGCATATGAAGTACAGTTACCCCGAGTAATGAGTGCCGTTTTCCCAGTGTTCCACGTATCACAGCTGAAGAAGTGCCTTCGAGTTCCCGAACAAGAGGAAGTTCGAGTCCCGGATGTCACGATCAGATCAGATCTGGAGTACTACGAACAACCTAAGGAGATTTTGGATACCAAGACTCGAGAGACTCGTAACCGAACAGTGAAGACTTACAAGATTCTCTGGAGTAATCACGGACCCAACGATGCTACATGGGAAACCGAGGAGTACCTAAGCATAAACTACCCCGCTTTTTATAAAGATTGGTACGTAACTTAAATCTCGGGACGAGATTTCCTTAAGGGGGGAAGGGCTGTGACACCCTAGTGTCAAGCACTGCATTAGGCACTGCAATTAGCCACTAAGAAAGCATAAGCAATGCATTGCATCATTTCATGTGTATAAGTATGCCTTTGATCTTTTGTTGTTTATTTGAAATTGGATTTCTATTTGACTTGATGCTTGATTTTGGCTTTATTCTTGAGGAGGATTTAAAAATGGTTTTCAGAAAAAGTGTTCTATATGAAAGTTGTAGAGAAAAATATTTTGAGCAACTTTTATATTTGGGTCAAAGCCTGGTTTGGAGTTTTTCAAACTGTTTTTGAGAAGTCAAACTTTGGAATTTCTGGAAAAAGAAAAAAAAGAATCTTTTTCTTTCTCGGCGCCAACCTTTCGGCCCATCCGGCCTTTTGGCCCACTTCCCCGCCTCGGCCCAGCGCTCGCACGTCTCGCCCGCGCGCGCGCCCGCCCGCGCGACCGCGCGCCGGCACCCGACACGGCCGCGCCGTACGCCGGCCGGCTTGCCGCGTGGCGCCCCTTCTATGCGCCAAATCCACGCTGACCACTCCCTCTCCGATCTTCTCCCACCGGAGCAACGCCAGCGATCTTCGCCGGCCACTCCCGCGCATCCTCGTCTGCCGCGCCGCTGCCGCCCGCCTCGCTGACCGAGCCGCCGTGGCCCCCGCCACGACCGGCCGCCCCTCCGCTCCGCCGGGCAAAAGCCCGAGCGCCTCTCCCACTCCCTCACTCACTCGCACACTCACTCTCGCTCTCACTCCCCACTCTCACCCGCGCACGAAGCGAACTGAGCACTCTCCGCTCGCTGCAACCACCGCCGCAAGGCCCCTTCCCAAATTTCCAGTCACCACCTCCATCACCGGCCGATTAACCCCGGCCACTGCCCGCCTTCGTCTCGGACACACGGTGCGCACCCCCCGCGCCATCCGCCGAGCTCCACCGACGCCGAAGTCCGAAGAGCCCCGCCGCGGAAGCTTTCAGCGCCGCTCGGAGCCCGGAACCGTTCGTCCCCGACCCGAGCTCCACCGCCTCCCTTCTTCCTCCTCCAGCTTCGCCAAGCCAAGGCAAGGTGAGAACACCAGCTAGCCCTAACGCTACCGTTCCCTATCCCTCTGTTCACCACGGCCGAGCGCCATTGCCGCCATCGCGGACCTCACACGTGGCCAGCAACGCACCAGCGCACCTCCGGCCAAACCACCACCCCTAGGACTCCCCTCTAGGTTCACTGAGTCTCACACGCCCGCCAGTTTAGCCGGCGACCGCCGGAAACGGCGTAGCCGCGCGATGCCGTCGCCGCCGTGCGCTGCCGCTCGCCGCCGGCACGCTACGGCCGTGCGCTGGCCAATCCCCCAGTACCGCCGGATGCGCCTCGTCGAGACGAGTCCGCAGGGCCCAGCCTCCCCGCCGGCGACCTCACCGACGGCGAGAAATCGCCGGACCAATCCCTCCTCTGTTTCCGTCTCGTCCGAGCCCCCGAGCCAGGCCTCGGACGAGCGCGCCTGTTTCCGTCTCGCCCGAGCCCTCGAGCCAGGCCTCAGCCTCGAGCCAGGCCTCGGACGAGCGCGCCTGTTTCCGTTCTCGCCCGAGCCCTCGAGCCAGGCCTCAGCCTCGAGCAGGCCTCGGACGAGCGCGCCTGTTTTCCGATTCGCCCGAGCCCGCGAGCCAGGCCTCGGACGGGCGTGTATGTTCCCGTCTCGCCCGAGCCCTCGAGCCAGGCCTCAGCCTCGAGCCAGGGTCTCGGACGGGCTAATGTTTTTCCGTCTCGACCGAGCCCTCGAGCCAGGCCTCGGCCTCGAGCTCGGCCTCGAGCGAACCGGGTGCGGTCTCGTTCGAGCCAGGCCTCGACCGATTCGCTTTCGCCGTGCGCCCGGAGCCCGAATGGGTTCTGCTGACCCACGGGTCCCGCGCGTCAGCCCCCTTACCGGTCCATAGACCGAGTTCTCGCAAGCCAGCCGGGAGAAGTTAAATGTTTTTCTTTTCGGTTTATTTTCCAGAGATGCTTGTTATTTTTGTGTAGCCTGTTTTATAAATCCAAATGAAGTGCTTCCAGTTTTATTAGCTTTCTGATGAATAGATCTATCATGGGAAAATATGAATGTATTTTTGATAGCAGTTTATTTTACTGTTTTCGTTTATTTCAGTTTATATGCTTTTGTTTAGATAAATGATTATAAGTGTTTTCTGGTTGAGATAATTCCTGGAAAATTTTGTGTAAGTTTATTATACTGTTTGGCACCTGTGAAAAATATATGATGCACTGTTTATGTAGAAAAAGTTACGGTTATAGTTAAAAGTCTCTTTTTGCTGATTTCTTAGAATAAGTGTTAAGGTGTTTTATATGTTGAAATAAAATATGGGAAAATTTGTACAACCTCTGTATGCCTTGTAGAATCTAAGAAAAATATGAACTTGATCTGTTTTATGGAAAAATTTGTAGTTGCTTTACAACTGTGCTTTTCTGTATAGATCTTTAGAAATTCATGTAAGAAATATATGATGGTTCTGGTCATGGAACTTCCTGGATAAATATGAAATGTGAAGTAGAATCTGGAAAAATAGGAAATAGAGCTATGCACTCTTTTACAGTAGGGTTGTAGTTCAAAGTACCTTTTTAGGCAGTTTGCTTGTCATTTTTGTATCTGCAACTCTGTATTTTATCTTTGGCTGAAACTTGTTCAGTAGAGTCCAACAAGTGTGGTTTACCTTCTGGAATTTTTGTGGATTTTTCTGAGCCCAGAAAAATACACTTGCAGTTCAAATCTGAGTTTCCTTTGATATATTTTAATAAGAAAGAGTTGAATACTCAGATTTTGTTTTATGAAATAAATGAGATATTGCCCCAATGTTAAAAGTGGTTCAACAAGTTGGCTTTGTTGGTTTGCAAGAGTTATTCTTTTCATGCCACTTCATCTTGCACCGCATTAGTTATTTATATAATTTATCACATGCAATAGGATCGACACTCCCGGAGCCCCACCAAGAGCAGGAGCCAAGCGTCGAGCCGGAGATCCAGGAGCTCCAGCAGTCGGAGGAAGCAGACCCCGCGGCCGACACTAACCTGCCCGAGTGCCCCTCCCACGAGGCCTCGGTTTTCACTCAAGGCAAGCCCCGGAGCATTCTAAGTCTCCCAGTTTTTGCAATTAATTTACTTTGAGTCCTTTTATATTGTGATGCATTAGGTATAGGAGTTGATTGAATTCCTAGTTGTTGCATTACCCTTCCTTGATTATTGATTATTACCTGCCTTGTTACCCTGTTACTGCTTTATAATGTAGAATTGCTTAGCCTGCTTAATAAAAGTAGTAGTTAGGGATGTTTCCGTAATACCCCGAGGGGTATTTACCGGATCACGGTTGGCTATATTTGCTATCGTGGAAAAGAACCTGAGTAGTAATGAAATACGGTCAACTGGAAGGCAAAGCACAAGTTTGGAAACTTGGGGCAGTCCGTCCGTTGGATCGTGTAGGTTTGTATCGATGTTGGCCCTCGTTCATTTTTGAACGCGCCCTTTTACTTAGGGATATGTCGGTGCCGTAATCATCGACCCCAAAGCCGGTTAGAAGCTGTTCGGGCCGGTCTCAACCCGTGTCGTGCCCTCTAGTACGGAAGTTGCGATCTGCCGCGTGAGGCCATCGCCAGACTCTGATTGGGCGGTCCGTGCTTGAGCCGCGACGATTACCACCACGAACAAGCGTCGAGCGGTTGCCCAATGCATGGACCCGACGGGGAAAGTGTGGGCTGGTATTAAAGGTCTTTCATCAGCTGATTTGGAATTCGATTCGAGTCGCCGTCTCCCCCGGTTAGTGGGAAACTATGGCGAGTTTCACCACGATGCAACTCCATGTGATGTTTAAAGGTTCAACTAAAATGTGGATAAGTCAACTGGATATGGTTATATTATTGTTTGTTAGATTCAAGTGAGTGCTCTAGTATAGGTGATAACCTAGAACTAAGGAATAGGTTTAAAAGTAACAACTCATCATAATCATTAATTATCCCTTATCTGAATTTGAGCCTTTCGCGACTAAAAGATCCCAGCTCCACCTCAAAGCCTTGCATACCCTTGGAGTCTTTTATTTTCAGTTAGACGGGTAAGTCTAGCTGAGTACATTCCCGTACTCAGGGTTTATCCCGTTTGTTGCAGATGGCCAGGTCTACTTTGGCTATTGTAAGCACTGCCTCTACCCAGTGGAAGGTGATGAGGAGTAGGCCCAGGGCAGGGTCGTCAAGAAGCTTTCCTCCTTCTTTTGCCGGACTAAGACTACTGGTGGCACACTATCTTAAAAAGGAGGAATGACTTGTGTTGAGTTGGTTTATCAAACAATGTTTTATTTGGACCACGTTTGTTGTGGTCGTGTTTTAAACTTATTCGAGCTTCCGCACTTTTAAACTCAATCTTGTAATAACTCTGTTTTAAATTCCGCACTCTGATGTTTTAAATTCGTTTTCGTTTCGCTATGATGTATCTTTACGAATGTAACCTTGAACGATGCGATCCTGTATGTTCTGGTGTAAGAAATCCTTCGAGATTTCCGGACTACCGGGGTTATATGGGTTCAAGTATGGGTCGAAGTCAGACGGATTTGACTAAGATAATACTTGAGCTCTTATAATCAGGACGGTTCCGCCACACCGACCATGGCTGGTCGGTGGTACCGACCAGCCTCGGGACTGAGGGAGTATAAATGCCTCCCCTCTTCACTTTTCACGGTGACGAACTTAGAAGATACATTTATTGCTGACCTAGCTCTAGACAAACTCTCTCCAAGCATTGACTCACCCATCTCTCTCCCCCTTTGCTCCTAGATTCATTCCCTTGCAAGATTTGAGCTAGGGAAGTGAGATTCGAGAGTGGGAAGCATCAATCTTCGACTTGAGCACTTGGTTTCCATCTTGCCGGCTTGTTTTGTGTCTTTTACTCTTGAGCTCTTTGAGCTCTAGCCGGTTAGGTGTTCTTCGTGGTAGCCCGTATTGATTTACTTGTGAGGGCTCCCCGAAGCGTTTGTATTACCCTGAGATTTCTAGTAGAGATACTCTCGTAGCCTTTGTGGTTGCTTGAGTGAGGCGAGGAGGTGAAATAGACTCCGACCTTTGTGGTCACCTCAACAACGAGGAAGTAGGCACTCCTTAGTGGATTGGCCGAACCTCGGGATAAATCTTGTGTCCCGTGTGCTTGTTGTTGTTGTCCCTATTTTCTCTACTTCTCTTGTTATTGTGTTCTTCGTGTTCTTCCTATCCCTATCTTGCTCTTAGGTTGGGAAGGCTCGATCTACATCAAGGGGAGCAACAAGGTTTCATGAGAGTAGTTTTACCATAAATTATTCTTCGGAAAGTTGGCTAGAAACTTGTTTTTATCTTCATATCTTATTTTCATCGGATTTGTAGTTTCTTTTAGGATCCCGGTTGTGCCGTTTGTTTGTGTTGGTAGTACCGGTGTTTCACACCCGGTAGTACCTACCCAAACAAACCGGCCTCTCCGGTTGCTATCTAACTACATCTTATAGTTTGTGAAGTTTCAGATAGTCAAAAATCACCTATTCACCCCCCTCTAGGCTGATTCGGTCCTTTCAATTGGTATCGGAGCCTAACCCTTGTGTTAGCGCTTCACCGCGTAAGGGAGAATCATGTCTACCATATGTCAAGAACAGCTTGATGAGATTGTCAAGAAGGTTACTGCTCAGATAATTCAAGATCAAGCAAAGAAGCATGAAGATGAGATGAAGAGAATGAAAGATGAGATGGAGAGTTTGAGGCGAGCTTTGGAAAGCAAAGCCGAAGCATCCGGAAGCAGTGGAAATCAGCCGCCCAAGGATGACAAGAAGAAGGAAGATGAAGAGAAAGGCAAGAAAGACACCGAGTTCACTAGAGTGCCATATGACTATAACCATATGGGCAAGGTCATACAATTGCCTAGCGTCAATCTAGGCAAGCCACCTGCCTTTGATGGAATCAACTACAATGATTGGGCACACAAGATGAAGCTACACCTTCTTGCTGCAAGAGTTTGGGAGATTGTTGAAAATGGACCAAGTCATGTTGAAGGTCAAGAGTTCACCGACAATGATGTGTTTGAGTTTCAACAAAATGTTCAAGCCGCATCATTGATTCTATCATGCCTAAAGCCTGAAGAAAGCAACAAGGTACATGGAATGGAGAATGCCAAGAAGATTTGGGATACACTCAGGATATCATATGAGGGTGATGCGAGTGTGAGGAAGTGCAACATAGAGCTTCTTCATGGAAAGATTGAGAACTTTGCAATCAAGAAAAATGAGACCACTCAACAAATGTTTGACAGATTCATGACGTTGGTAAATCAGATTAGAGCACTCAGAGACACAAAGTGGGATGACTACTCAGCTGGAAGAAAGCTATTAAGAGCATATAGAAAGAGGAACAAGAACCTTGCATCAATCATCATGGAGAGACCTAACTATGAGAGCATGGGACCTCATGAGATGCTTGCCAAGATAAAGCATCATGAAGTCTTGGATGATGAAGATATAGAAGAACAAGAGGCAAGCACAAAAAGGTGGTAGCACTCAAGGCTAATCAAGAAGAAGGAAGCAAGGCCCGAGATGACTCTTCAAGCGAAGGAAGTGAAGACTCCGATGATGAGTTGGCCCTTATTGTGAAGAACTTTAGAAGATTCATGAGAAAGAAGATGCACAAGAAGGGCAAAGGTGGTTACTTCAAGAAGTCAAAGAAGAGAAATTGCTATGAATGTGGAGCGGATGATCATTTCATTGCCGATTGTCCACAAAAGAAGAACAAGAACAAGTATAGCAAGAGTGATGACAAGAAGCATAGAAGAAGAAAAGGTGGTGAAGCTCATCTTGGTGAGGAGTGGTTCTCGGAAGATGACTCAAGTGATGAAGAGAAGAGCAAGAGCAAGGAGAAGGAGAAGGGAGCGGCCAAACATCGCCATACACAAGACCTCTTCTCCAAGTCTCTTCTCCAACATGGCTACATCGACAACTTCGTCACGCTTGTTCGAGAACCTCTCCGACGACGAGGATGACTTCACTCATTCTTGCTTCATGGCTAAGAATGAGAAGGTATCACCTCACTCTCCTACTTGTTCTAGTGATGAATGTAGTGATGATGATATGGATGAATTTGAGCTTAATTTAATTAGAAAGTTTGGAAAGAAAGGTGGAGCTAAAATCATAAAATTGCTCACTAAATTAGAGAGTCGGAATGAGAGTCTTGCAATGCAAGGGGACTTGATCTCTCAAGAGAGAGAAAAGAACCGTGCATTGGAAGCCTCTCTTGCTGAGGAGAAGTTGAAGGTTGAGAAATTGACCGTGGAACTATCCTTAGCCAATGACTCCTACAAGAAGTTGGCTAAGGAGTGTTCCATGAGCAATGACTCAATTGCAAGCCTAAAGAATGAGGTTAGCATGGTTCAAGAGAGCCTCACAAGCTCTCAAAATAAATATCAAACTCTTGAACTAAGCTACAACACTCTTTGGAATAGCACCTCTTCAACCTCTTCTAAGGATTCCGGTGGCTCTAATGCCTCAACTAGTAATGGTTGCAAAAGATGCTATAAACATGATATAAATGCTTGTGCAACTAACCTTGTTGAGCTAGAAAAGAAAGACAAAGAAATTCATAGGTTGAACATGATCTTGAGAAATGGTTGCAAGTGTAAGGTGCAACAACCAAAAGATATCCTCAAGACCGCAAGGCACCCATCCATCAAGGATGGAATTGGGTACAATAGGTATGGTGGTAAGGCTAACGGTAGAAAGATGGTCAATGGGGTACCTTTTGTTAACTTTAACAAAGGGGTTCCTCTCTTTGACCTAATGAACAAGGCCAACAAAGTTGCCAATCCAAAGGCTCCACTTGCTAATGGTAAGATCAACAAGGAGAAGCAAGTGGAGGCCCTCAAGCAACAAAAGCCCATATCAAGAAGCTATACATGTGATTATTTGTGTTGTTGGGGTGATGATGGCAAAATAGTTGTCAAGTATGTTGGTGCCCTCAAGAAGAGGGAAATTATGAGAAATGTTTGGGTACCAAAAGCTTATGTGACTAACCCCCAAGGACCCAATCTCGTTTGGGTACCTAAATCTAGAACATAAACTTGTTTTGTAGGAATATGCCTCCGGTGGGTCAAGTTGGGTGTTGGATAGTGGATGCACCAATCATATGACCGGGGCAAAAGATATGTTCTCCTCGTTTCAACCAAACAACGACTCATGCAACAACATTGTGTTTGGTGACAATGGTAAAGGAGAAGTGCTTGGTTTGGGTAAAATTGCTATCTCAACTGACAATTCCATATCTAATGTATTACTTGTGCATTCGTTGAGTTACAATTTGTTATCCGTTTCTCAACTTTGTGAAATGGGTTACGATTGTCTCTTTACGGATAAGGGTGTGACCGTCTCTAGAAGAAGGGATTCCTCTATTGCATTTAAAGGCGTATTGAAGGGAAAACTTTACTTAGTTGACTTCTCAACTAGTAAGGTAGAACCTACAACATGTCTAATGGCAAAATCTAGCATGGGTTGGCTTTGGCATCGCCGACTAGCTCATGTTGGGATGAGAAACTTGGCCCAACTTCAAAGAGAAGGGCACATCCTTGGACTAACCAATGTTTCTTTTGAGAAAGATAGGATTTGCAGTGCGTGCCAAGCCGGAAAGCAAGTAGGAGCAAAACATCCAATCAAGAACATTGTGTCGACCACAAGACCATTGGAGCTATTGCATATGGACCTCATCGGACCCGTTGCTTATCAAAGCATCGGCGGTAACAATACGGTTTTGTTATTGTTGATGACTATTCTCGTTTCACTTGGGTGTTCTTTTTAGCAGACAAAAGCGAAACGCAAGGTATCTTCAAGAAGTTTGCTAGAAGAGCACAAAATGAGTTCGACATCAAAATC
>VDCT01000273.1:0-24946 GCA_009763385.1 Coix lacryma-jobi var. lacryma-jobi | reverse complement strand
GGACTGGAGGAGTCTGCTCAACTCCGCTCAGCCTTCCGGCAACAGCAAGGAACTATGACCAATAGAGTCAGACACAGAGCGTCATACTTCTTTATCTTGTGATGGTTGAGGAGTTTCTTTCTCAGAGGGTGCGGGACGCTTGCGGAGTCCGTACCTTCCGTACCACCATAGGTCGTTCTTGGGCAGATCCCGCTCCTAAACATAAGGGAGGGATAGGGGGAAAGGGGCCGGGCCTATCATATAAATAGGGTTGTAGAAAGACAACGTATTTTCATTCGACGTTCCGGGGCGCCCGATTCGATCAACGAATTTGGCGAGCTGATCTGCTTTGATCCAGGAGAAAGCCCAGTCAGCCACCTTTTCGGTGCAGGTCATGTGACCTACAGCTCGGCCTTCACTTTTTGAGACTTCCTCTACCCACATCTCTATGTGCCCGCAGAACTTTCATATGGAGAAAGATGGGCTTACCATGTTCCATCAATAGCACCTAACCTATGCCGATTTTGGCGGACCGTGCTCCACCCCGGTGAACTCATGCGGTTCCGACGTGCCCAGAGGCCAGAGGCAAATCCGTTCACGGTCCGTAGGACCAACACCATTTGAAGGCTGATGGCCCGCCCCGCCTAGAATAGGAATCTTTGACTGGGCTTACACACATTCGCTCACTTACGCTGTCCCCCCTCAGCTCACCCTAGCCCCGGGTACGTCGTCTCCAAGGCTTCACACAAAACCTTCACTGACAACATATGCATGCTTTTGTAGGGTCGGGCAGAACCATTGTTGCCTGATGGGAACTTCCCCCATATTGCTATCAATGTCTTCATGTCGCACGACCTCTTAACATTACACCACTGAATCCCCAATCCTTTGCTTGCTGTGCAGTGACAGTACCAATATCCACTAATCGTTGTTTCCAGATACGGTTGCCGGTTGACATCTCTTCTAATTCGTTGATACGAGAAGCAAATTGTTGTGTGGAGGAATCAATATCTCGACATAAGCCAAGAGGCAGATCTTGTGCCACTCCACCAGGTCGTATGAAACTGGCATGCATCCTGGCTCCCGGGACTCTTTCATAGAATTCCAACAATTTCTCCCGCTCCTCAAAAGCCCAAAGGAACGGAGTTGATGCTCCCACATCCATAGCATGAGTAGTTGAAGCAAGTGAATGATTTGAAATTCGAGTTATTTCACAGAATAACACTCGTATATATTGAGCTCGTAATGGTACCTCACAATTCAAAAGTCTCTCTACGGCTGAAGAATGAGCGTGTTCTTGGGCCATCGTAGAAACATAGATAGGGTCAACGACGGAACGAACAACGAAACTTTACGACAGCTTTTTCGTACACGTTCACTTGCATCACATACACAAGTGCTCTCTGAACCGTGCAATAAGGTCACCCATAACACGGCTCTCCCACTGGAGTTACCTTAGCCCCAGGCCATGCTATTCCATGATATTGGAATGATGGCAGCCTAACTACTTATTATCATCGTCTTGAAAGCTGGGCGCCTTTTGAATATGAGTGGGGCTCCTAGTCTAGGCGGCGCCTTCGTGGAGCCAAACCAAAGGAAGAGCAAAAGGGCGAGGCCACACCCGGCTTCAAATAGGAGGGGGGCTTAGCTCTGGATCCCGCCTGCTTGCAGAAATGAATGGATCAGAAAGGGGGCTGGGTTCTATTTCCGGGCCGGGCAGGAGGTGAAGGCCATAAGAAGAAGAGAAGTGCGCCTTCCCGGTAAGGAAGAGGATAAAAAGGTGCTGTCATCTATCTCGACCTGTTTCCCGAGGCGTTGGAAATGAAGACCGGCTCAGAGAATCACTGGCGTGCTTTCTCTCCCCCATCGTTTCGCCAACAAAGAAGTCATCCTTGACTTGACGATTGACCATTCCATCCCTACCGAGCCGCCTCTTTGAAGTATTTACCTCTGCCTTTCTTTTTTCTCCAAATATAAAAGAAAAAATAAAGAACCTCATCTGTGATTTAATCGGCCCTAAGGGAGTTTACTCGACCCATTCTCCAGTCTCCCGCACTGCTCAAGTGTGCGACTCCGTATGAGGACCTCCTTCCCTTTTGCTCTGCCCACTCTCCGTTCACACGTTTATCAAAGCGGAGGAAGGGTGGGCAGCAGGTACCACGAGCCCTCTGTCCCACACATCTATCAAGAAGCAAGTGTAGTTCACCGGTTCCACCGAATGCTCCTATCTCTCGGCAAAGATCGTGTGAGTGTGCAGTTATGCTTCGGATGCTTCGCCATGGACGACTCTGTTCCCCTTCTTTTCCGGTGCACTCGCTTTATATCTCCGACACACAAGGAAGGACGTGGTGGGAAGAAAGCAGCCCTAGCCTCTGTCCGGTCGATCATTCCGCTGGCATCTTGCATTCACGCCTCCGTTTGACTGCCGCTCGGGAATGTAGTTGTAGACACGTGAGTCTTAGTGGGTCGTTGGCTCCACCTCTTATCTCCTTCTATGACATGCTGTAGTCGTCGCCATATTCAATATGTCACTTAGTCATATCTGCCTCGCAGCGGGTCAGCACCCCCGAAAGAATGGGAGGGAGGACTTCATTCAGTGACTCCGCGATCGCCCTCTGAACGATCAAAATAAGGTAAAGCTTGAAGATAAGTTTTGTACTCGATTAATTTCTCAGTCCCTCTAGTCGGGTGGGCGCCGGCCGGCCGGATCCCCCTGAAAACCGTACGTGCGGGTCTCCCCGCATGCGGCTCACGCCATTTGAGGTGGCCCAGCCCAGCATTCATTCGCAAATCCTGTAGTGAAATTGAGACCGCTCGACCAGCAAGAGGATGCGCAACGGCTTTCGCGCTAGTTGCTCAATCCAATCCCTTGCTTGTTCGGAAGCTAATTCGCGTGTAGGCAGCGCTGTCTGTCTACCGTTGACTATATCTATTCATTGATACATTGGCTCGCTCCCCCCCTCTTTTTCCAAGAATGAATGAGCTGTTCGGACCTTCCATTTCCGTCAAATGACCCGGCTTCCCCTGGCTCTTCCACCGTCCGGGCTCCCTTTCCTCCCTATGCTCCCCCGGCGCAGGCCCACCACGCTTCGCGCCTGCGGCGTTTTCGCCAGACGGTCTTTGCCAGTAGTGCCATCCTCCCCGCAGGCTGTCTGTATGGGTGGGTGTCCCTTGCTGCTACGTTCTGTTAGGCGCTATGAATTACAGGAAATTAAGTGGTTGACTTGGACAGCAGGCGGGTTACACGTTCCACTGTGCCGAGATGTGAGGTGCAGGTGGTGATGATCACCCCGGGGTATGCGCTAGCGCCCTTGACTGGCACTCCAGGACCCGCCTACGCTCGTGAAAACCCAGGTCGGTCCTCCGACCAGATGTGTGGATAACGAGGCCACCTTCACAACCTTCTCCCTTCTATCTTTATCCAAAGTCAGGTAGAGCGGTTCGCTTGAGTTGCTCAACTGTCCCTTTGCCCAGTGCTCATGACGCGCTACTCCACCGTGCTAGCGGCATAGGAGCCTACTCAGCGTCAGTGGCTTCGTGCCGCACTGGAGTGATCCAATATGTGGTTCCGCACGTTCCACCACTTCTCCGTTCATTTCCAATACTGATCGTGAAACACCATGAGCAGCAGGATGTTGAGGTCCAGAATTCGAAGTGAAATTCTTGATTTGCCCGTTCCTAGTCGTCATGGGAAAGAAATCAGAAAGAAATAAGAAAGAGATTATTCCCCTAGAGGTTGTCCAGTACCACCTGTACTAAAAATGCATCTCCGCGCGTCTACCTGGCGCTTTTATTAGCTGCCTTGCATGCAAGCGAAGCGCTATTGGCGGCAAGCTTACTGAGCGATGATTGATGCAGTCAGTCAGTGCCCTCGATTATTCCTGATAGAAGGATCATGGCGCCCCGGAAGCATTCCATCCAGCAGCAGCATCTCCTTCATCCACGCGAGGACAAAACTGATCTACATTCGAGCGTTCACCGCACAGAGGCGATCTCGAACACTACCTATGATAATAAATCCAAAGGAAAGGTCGATAAAATGATTCAATCTGACTTTATCGGTATTCTGGATTGAGTAAAAAAGGGATATATGAAGTTCAAGGCCTTGCCCGTCATGGCCCTATTATGTATAGGCTGTACTAAGCCAATAGCGAATAACAAACTCTTTCCTGCTCCCTCGACCTTAATTCACTCCCATCCTGCCAAGCCTCAGCTGCCAGCGCATTGTATCTAAGCACACTGTGGCAAATTGATACAAGTAGCTAAAGATCTCGCATCCGACATCTCCGGCCGAACGGTTAGGCAACACTAGGGCGCCTGGGTCAAAATTCCGTTTACCAAACAAGATGTCGAGAGGCGAACTCTGTAATTCCCCTCCTGCAAAAGTGATAGCGGCTGTAGCATCCGTGTGGAAGAGGGTAAGCTTTCGGCAACACCTTTTCAGATTGGAAAGGATGAATACTTGTGTTGGGTCCTGCAGACCAGGATAGCCTCAGATCAAAACCTAAATGTGCCAGGGGTTGATCATAGAAGCCAGGGCAATAAGTATTCAGGAATTTGAGCGCTTATGTAGCTAATAACTCTGCCACCTGAATACTTGATTCATTAAGGTCGTCACCCTATACCCAGAAGTCTCTATCGTTTTCTTTGTCTGTTAAGCTTCACAGGGTTAGGACTCCCTAAATCAAACAGCAATCGCTGTTTATCAACCACTCATGGCGACACCGAGATCTTCGACTTAGCTCCCTCCCACAGGTCATCCCCCCGGGGCGGAAGATAACGAAAGGCAGACAAAAAGTCCTAACTAAATCAACACACAATAACCTAAACCTTCTACCCATTCCATCCATCATATCCATCGAGTCGAGGAGATTCGTTCTTATCTATAGATAAGGCAAGAGAGAACTTATGCCCTCGCGGATGGAGAGGGATTCGAACCCCCGGTATTCCTATCAATACTTCGGTTTTCAAGACTGACTCTTTCAACTGCTCAGACATCCATCCCTGCGCTCGCCCGCCCTATCTATCTGCGCGCTGGCAGGTAGGGGCAACTCTATGTGATTCGCTACGCTTACTTGCGCCCCACCCCGTAAGCTGACTCTATTGCCTAGCACACTTTTCTGGTAGTACGAATCGCTACGCTTCGCTTCTTTCTATATGATAATATGCACCGTCGGTTGCTGCGCTCCCTGCGGGTAATAGCAAGAGAGTGAAGAACGAACGATCCTCAAAACTAAAAAGTCAGCAGTGAATGAGTCCGACTCGAGTTCGTGAGTCAAAGGCGTGGCAAGAGAGCGAGTTCGACTCGCGAACGATCCGCAAGTGAAGGACCGATCCTTTAACGCCAGTACTGTTGCGAGACTGGTACTTGGCGGCTCACGAGCAACATATAGACTAAGGTTGCCCATCACTCCCTCGCTCCTTTTTGAAGGCCCACAGCTCCCCCTTTCTTTAAGTATCTATCCCGGCTTGCATTTTGGGGCGAGTACTACAGTTCCTCCATAATCACACAGAACGCCCAGCTTCGCAGAGCTGCTCTCTCCCCAGTCCACAGCAAGGTGTGGAATCTGGATCTACTGTGTGTTCTTACTCTATTGGATCAAGTCAGATACTAAGCCTTCTACTACTACTTAGGTTAGGAGAAAAAATTCTATATTTCAGAGATTGGACTCTCTTACTGTGTTTTTTCAGGGCTGTTCCCGAGCTAGGTTCCCTGGATCCATTCTGACCTAAATGGATGAATGAAGAAGGGGTGTGACCTTATGGCCAACTATACTAGCTCCCCTAGAGGGATAATATAGCTCCTAAAGGATGATTGTTTATGGTATATTACCGTAATTGGAGAATTTGACCTGGTGCTGACTTGCTGCTGTTCTGAGAAGGGGACGGACCTTGCAAAGCTTGACAAGTTTTTTTTAGATTTATCGATCCAATCTGTCTACAGATAGGCGCCTGCTGTGGCAGCAATTAATTAATCTTCGCCTTAGCATACAAGGACCATGGCTCGCAGCGGGTGATTTTCATACTGTCCGTCAAAAATGGGAGGTAGAGTTCCGTTCCTTTTTTAACAGGAGCCCAGCCTTTTTTTTTCTTGACTGTCTGCAGAATGCGAACCTGACCGATCTTCGTTCCTCGGGGCACATACTCTATTGGAGCAATCAATCCGGTGGGGCCAGACGCATCATCGGCAGACTAGATCGAGCCTTAGTTAATCCTGAGTGGATCCAAAAGCTTCATGCTTCCTGTGCAGAATATCTTACGCCGGGCTGCAGTGATCATGCCCCGATCCTCGTCTTATTCCGGCTGTCAGCTCTGGACCAAAGCCATGAAAGTACTTTCGCATGTGGGAATCCCACCCCTATTGATGTAGTGAAGAAAGCTCCCGGTCACGAGAAATCCAATGTTTCTTCAAAAAAGAATAAACTGAAGAACACCAAACTAGCGCTCAAAGCATGGGATAAGCAATCTTTCGGAAAAACTGGAGACAGAGTGAGGATATGCGGAAATAAAGTAAATGAAATTCTATTCAAGCAAGACTTGATCCAAATGGATCCCCTCAATGCTGAGCTTGTTGATGAAGAAAAAGAGAGCTGAAAGCTGGTACAACAGTTTCTTAGTGAATAGGGGACAAGTATCTTGGCAAGAGTGAATTCAAGAGATTGTAGAGAGGTTTGAGGTCAAAAATGTGGTTGGTGTAGTTGATGAGTTTAATCACTTGAGGCAAAGAGGAAGCCTAGAAGAGTACAAGTCACAATTGGAAGAATTGAGGGCTGCCATGTTGATGTGCAATCCCTATTACGATGACAACCTTTTTCTACAAAGTTTTCTTGGGGGTAAGGGAATGAGTTAAGCCTGTGCTGGGAGTACGGTTTATTGGGTATCTTTTTGGTCACCATAGTGGGTGTAAGCCATGCAGCCTTTAAACACCATCTCAAAATACTTGTGCTACGCCTTAGTGTAGGGGTGAGCTAGGGCAAAGAGATGGCAATACTTGGTTAATCTTTCCTCTATTACCAATATTACCCCCTTACCCTCCAATTTAGGTAACCCTGTGATAAAATAAATTCCATTAGCTGCTCATGCCTCCTCATCTGTCTCGCCTGCAAATCCTGCTAACAGCCTAGTCTATTAGGAAACAGCTGATTCAATTGCTTGCTGTTCGAGAAGGGACTAACGGCGCTGATTTCGAGTGCTATAACAGAAACAGCCCTTAACGCGCAAATAAAAGCCCTCACAACACTCTTTACCTGCAACTGCTCCCGCTTATGGTAGTAGATAAACAGGTGGTGGACATGTATCTGCAGCCTCTGCTGCTGGTAGATTGACTGTTTTATATGGACTGAGGCTGCAACTGAGGGTAGTGCCTGACAATGCTACTCTATTCCTGGAATTAGGCAAAACAACCCGGTGGGGTAAAGTCGTCAAGTGGACTATGGTTCACAATAATAGTGACTGACACGAGATGCGATGCCAAGTTAGAAGGTAAAAAGTAAGAATGTTAGAGGGGTGATGCAATGATCCTAGGTGTAGATTGGCTTATCCGCCTGGGGCCACTGAAGGTAGACTGGGGAAAGGGATCTTTAATGAAGGGGTACTTACACCGTTAAAAACATACTCCATACCTAGTTTACATATTATTGCCTAGTGGGAATGATGGAAAAGACATCGCTCGGCCACAGCTATTTCAGATACTAAGCCTAGTAGAGGGAATAGGTCAGGAAGGGCAATGCGGGTTCGACTCCCGCTCGTGACAAGAAGCAAGCTAGGTATGCTCGCTAGCTGAAAAAGGCAAGGGAAAGAGATTCTGGTTGTTAGGCAAAGTTGGGAGAGAAGTAAGAAATCGGTGATAGAAGTAGTGCTCGAGATATAAGGATAGGTCACAGGGATAGGAATATGGATAGCTCTCTCTCAAGTTTGAAGAAGGATAGCTGGCTGGGAGAGTAGAACTAGTTAAAGCGCTGGCTGGTCAGAAGAAAGAACTTACTGTTGTACTGTAGTATGGTAATAAAAAACATTGTAAAGGAAAAACTTATCTTGTTCCGGAGACAGCACTGAAACAGCAGTCATATCTACAATATAGCTGGAGAGAAGGTGTCTGAAGGATTATAATGGCCATGGTATATTTATTGGTAATTATTCGCGATGGGCATAGGCATTCTATCCTCAAAGAAAGCCCTCCTTCTACGGACTAGGCTCGCGATGGAGAGACTTTCCAGTTGACAGAAGAGCGATTGCAAGAGATAGGGCACAGCTAGACGGATGGCAGATTTACTTATAGCTTAGTTTCCTATCGACCTCGGCTGTGTAAGGAAATACTTTTTGTGGGTGGTGGTTTTGATTTCTTTTTGAAATCCAACAGTTTCTTAATCCTTCTAGCTATTCACAATAGATCCCAGTTTCTTTGAGGATATAAATATGGAATAATGGAATAATCTATCAATATAGAATATTGGAATAAGTAGTAGGCCCATAACGTAATTTGTACAGCTAGACGGATGGCAGATTTACTTATAGCTTAGTTTATCGTGTTACGTGCTTAAACCATGCCAATGTCCCCTTCTGGGCCTAACTTGGGAAGTCCCACTCTTGTTGCCGAAGCATAGGCCAGGGATGCGAATAGGATTAGCGAGAAAAGGGAAAGGAATAGTTCTATTTATCGAACAAAGCTATCTTTCCTAGCTTTTAAAAGACCGACCTGCATTCACCGCATCGCCCCTTTAGTACTTTAAAATTTATAATCCAAAGCCACTTCCATGAAAGATAGCAATAAAGCTTTCAGGGATGAAACAGTTTATATTGTCATTTAACCTTCTAAGGGGGTGAATCCTATATTGGGTTGTCCCTTCACTCAGAAGATAGGGTTGTTTCTTGCTTTGGTTGAATCAACCCTTCACTCGGGGGAGCGGACATGGGGTTCTTAGAAAAGCACTAGCCCCGACTGACGATGTCATGTAGCAGCAACTAATTCTAAAATAGGAATTCGCTTGCTGAAGTAATATTCTATTGCAAACAGTAGATATGACATTTCAGATAAGGAATTGGTTTAAGTTCAGCTAGAATATATTGCTATGGCTGTTCTTAATACCCCGGGGTGATCAATGGCAATGGCTCCAATGTATCCTTCTATGGTTGATCTATCGCGAACAATATAGTTCCTATCTGAAATAGCTGTTCTTACTCTATCTGTTTGTCCACCGGAATGGCTGACTTGATCTTCCCATCATCTCTATAATTATCTTTTCTTGCTAACTTCACGGAGACTGAGATCCATGGTAGAAACCTATTTTCCTCAAGGTTCAGCTTGATAAGCCATAGCTTTCTATCTCGCTCTTCTCTTCAGCATTCCATCCGTGGGGCATTTAACCTTGTTTTTCAAATGCAATGACTCAACCCCCTTCTACTGGGAAGGATGCATTATTACCAATATCTGGCAAGAATTGAACTGGTATTCTTAACACCCCGGGGTGAAAGAAACTTCTACTGGTTCAGCTATATCTGTCAGTCTAGAACAGCTATTTTTGGCTTGATATAGTTCCTATAGCAAGATTCAAACCCCAGTTTCTTCTATTGTGAATACCCCAGTCTAGAAGGAACACAATATAAACATCCGTATTCTTTATTGGTAAGTGTTCCAGAAGGAATAATACACCTTCGAGTGAATCCAAGTAAGTAGGTAATCACCTTCTATGGTTGACAGATATATTGTGAGTCATATCTACTGGTAGAAGCAACTCCAATGACTTGACGGATTTGCTTGCATTTCCCTCAGTGAATGATCCAACAGAAGGGAAAGCCTACCTCATATAGTATTGCCTTGTAGCTTGCATCTTCGCAGCCTGCTCTTGTCGAGTACTAACTCCATCCCTATTCAGCTTACCTAGAGCCTGCCTGTTGGAGTTGCGTTCTCTACTCTAAATGGGTTCATTTTAGATTTTTAGACACCTTCTCTCCAGCTAGGTTGGAATTGCCCACCAGTTCAAATCCATGAAGAAAGTAGGTAGTCTAACCGAGACACACACCTTGCTTTCCGCTCTATCCGAAATTGTTCTAACGACTATTAATTACTAGACCTCCTATCTCTGAAGGACCCGCCTCTACACCTGAAATATTCTATTAGACTGATTGACAGAAATAAGATATGAGCCTTCTTGCCATAAATAAGATTGAAGCTGCAGCGGGGAAAGAAGAAGTCACGCGCATATGTTTGATTGGTTTATTTAGTATCACAAGCAAGGGATTTAGCAGTCAATTAGAGGTAGAGGAATACTGAACTGTAGGAAAGGGGTAGAATCCAGATAATAAAGGGAAATAGCCCCCCCTGCCCGAGCCGATGAGGTTCTTGTTCAAGGTTTAGTGGGCGCATCCATTGATTGGAATTGACATAAATAGATGAAAGAAAGAGTATCCCGCCTCAAGGGCATACAGCTCGCCAAGTATTCGATTTGTCTGTTTTGGAAGTCCCCTAAATAAGAAGACTTATATGATTTAGATGGATACACAAACATATCAACTGGACCCGCCTCTCTTTGCGAAGGGAAGGAGATTCAAGAAATCATACTACATACTACTTTACTTTGGAGGGATCCTACTAATATATGACCCGCGCGCCGTTCTAACAATTCTTTCGAGACGTCGTAACCAAACATGAAACCCCAACGGCAATAAGAATCAATGCGACCCATAATATACAATAGGCGAACTCCTAAAACGACCCGGTTCATAATATCTTATTACAATAGGCGAGCAGTCCCAACTAAGAAAACAACCAACACTGATTCAAGCGACAAGCTTAATAATATAGTATAGATGCCCCACATTTATGAACTTAGTCATAACACCTGTCCAAAGCTGATAAAAGGGACCCGGCTCAATAGTGCTCGGAGTCTCAAGCAACAAACAGATGATCTAAGCTACCGCGAACGAGAATACAGTTAAGGACGTGAGTTGTTCCCCACGCGCGTCCTATCTTGGAAGTGGAAGGCCGAATTTAATTCAGTCAAAATATAGCCAAGGATCCGTCCAGTGGATCGCCCAAGGGCGCCTATAAATCGTATTCCTCCTCCGATTCTGAAGAAGAATCATCGATTCTGATGATGTACGTTCCAGGCAATTCCCCAGGCGTACCGTACCTGAGACAACCCTTTCCTCACCCGAGAATTTCATTTCCGCTTCAGCTTCCTGACATCTTGATTTCTATCCTATCCTCCTCATTCTCCTCCGCCGTCTCCGGCGTCGGGCTCATTCAGCCTTCCATATCTTATTATTTCTTATTGGTATAGAGACTCAATCCTTCATGGATTAGAAGCACAACGCAGAATCAGCAAAATAAAAAGCTAGGCGCGTAGCGTACGAAAACCAATCCGAAAAAGTTCAATCAAGGTTGGGTAAAGAGGATTCCTTCGTGCTAATAAACCGAATGGTGAGCTGCTTCGTAGCAATGAGATCGCGGATGAAAGTAAATCTCAATATGCTTCGTCCTGGCATGATAAATTGGATTCGCTGCTAGGAATGTGGCGCCGAGCACACCAGAGTATAGGAGGAGGAAGAGAGACACCAAGTTCCTGAAGAAGAGAGCGGCTTTATTGAGACGAGGGTCAAGAAGAAGAATATGCCTGCTTGCGATATAAGACTGAAGCCAAAGGTTTGCCAACTTTGGTCTTGGATGCCCTTCCTCTTTTTAGGCTTGGCAGGAGTCGGAAACACACTTGACTCACCAAATCATGCAACAACCTAAGCAAAGAAGGAAACGCAAATATGATCAACTGTTATGGATTGACTTCTCCTGTTGCTTGATTCAAAACCTGTAACTCTTTTCTCAACATTGGCATGTGAACTCTCGAAAAGAAGAAACCAATTTTAAGGCATCCCCTCCACCATAGTTTAGAATAGTCGGGAGAATAGGAAAGAAAAAAGCCGCATGCAAGAAAGGTCTTATCACACGATCCATGTTCGGTGGGAGTCATCTATTGACATTGGTTCGAATCCAATTCGAGAGGAACCCTTTTTTTAAAGGAAAAGTGGCGACTGTTGGGGCATACTGATGTCATTATGTGTAAGTTGTTCCCGACATGCTTGGAGGGCTTGGGAATGGTACGCTAAACCCCCCCGATCTATTCGGAGTTTTCCTCAGCTTGCTGGGTTTTTTCTAGAGAGGTTTGGTAATATCAAGGACCCTGAAATGGATTGTGACAGCCTAATAGAGGTAAGGAAGGGGCCGAATCGACCAGAGAGTTCATGACTCGATTTTGAAGACAGGCAAGGGAGTGAAGAATTCTGATGAAAGGATTGCACTATTAGCAGTAAAGAAGGGACTGCGAGCAGGACCATTGCGTGCCCACAAGGGCGCATTCCGAACCTACGCTTTCAATTAAATACGAATACGAATAGGAATACCGCTCGGAATACCAATCGAAAATATGCTAAATCTACGCCCTCCGGGGCTAAGGGCATCGTTCTCGGCTTCGGCACCGGCTAGATAACTTAAGATCAAGACAGAATAGTTGGGCGCTGGCATTCTCACAGGCTATTGTAAGAGGAGAGAATCGCACCTTTGATAAAAACAGTCTTTACAAGTAAAAACACCCTCCTATGATTGGCTTTAGCTTTAGAAAGAATCCTCGAATGCTTCCGGGGCGCATTGATCCTTCTATCAGGAATAATCGAGGGCACTGACTGACTGCATCAATCATCGCTCAGTAAGCTTGCCGCCAATAGCGCTTCGCTTGCATGCAAGGCAGCTAATAAAAGCGCCAGGTAGACGCGCGGAGATGCATTTTTAGTACAGGTGGTACT
This sequence comes from Coix lacryma-jobi var. lacryma-jobi, assembly GCA_009763385.1. Taxonomy (NCBI): domain Eukaryota; kingdom Viridiplantae; phylum Streptophyta; class Magnoliopsida; order Poales; family Poaceae; genus Coix; species Coix lacryma-jobi. The sequence continues at coordinate 12,175 of VDCT01000273.1, read as the reverse complement.
GGACAACCTCTAGGGGAATAATCTCTTTCTTATTTCTTTCTGATTTCTTTCCCATGACGACTAGGAACGGGCAAATCAAGAATTTCACTTCGAATTCTGGACCTCAACATCCTGCTGCTCATGGTGTTTCACGATCAGTATTGGAAATGAACGGAGAAGTGGTGGAACGTGCGGAACCACATATTGGATCACTCCAGTGCGGCACGAAGCCACTGACGCTGAGTAGGCTCCTATGCCGCTAGCACGGTGGAGTAGCGCGTCATGAGCACTGGGCAAAGGGACAGTTGAGCAACTCAAGCGAACCGCTCTACCTGACTTTGGATAAAGATAGAAGGGAGAAGGTTGTGAAGGTGGCCTCGTTATCCACACATCTGGTCGGAGGACCGACCTGGGTTTTCACGAGCGTAGGCGGGTCCTGGAGTGCCAGTCAAGGGCGCTAGCGCATACCCCGGGGTGATCATCACCACCTGCACCTCACATCTCGGCACAGTGGAACGTGTAACCCGCCTGCTGTCCAAGTCAACCACTTAATTTCCTGTAATTCATAGCGCCTAACAGAACGTAGCAGCAAGGGACAACCCACCCATACAGACAGCCTGCGGGGAGGATGGCACTACTGGCAAAGACCGTCTGGCGAAAACGCCGCAGGCGCGAAGCGTGGTGGGCCTGCGCCGGGGGAGCATAGGGAGGAAAGGGAGCCCGGACGGTGGAAGAGCCAGGGGAAGCCGGGTCATTTGACGGAAATGGAAGGTCCGAACAGCTCATTCATTCTTGGAAAAAGAGGGGGGGAGCGAGCCAATGTATCAATGAATAGATATAGTCAACGGTAGACAGACAGCGCTGCCTACACGCGAATTAGCTTCCGAACAAGCAAGGGATTGGATTGAGCAACTAGCGCGAAAGCCGTTGCGCATCCTCTTGCTGGTCGAGCGGTCTCAATTTCACTACAGGATTTGCGAATGAATGCTGGGCTGGGCCACCTCAAATGGCGTGAGCCGCATGCGGGGAGACCCGCACGTACGGTTTTCAGGGGGATCCGGCCGGCCGGCGCCCACCCGACTAGAGGGACTGAGAAATTAATCGAGTACAAAACTTATCTTCAAGCTTTACCTTATTTTGATCGTTCAGAGGGCGATCGCGGAGTCACTGAATGAAGTCCTCCCTCCCATTCTTTCGGGGGTGCTGACCCGCTGCGAGGCAGATATGACTAAGTGACATATTGAATATGGCGACGACTACAGCATGTCATAGAAGGAGATAAGAGGTGGAGCCAACGACCCACTAAGACTCACGTGTCTACAACTACATTCCCGAGCGGCAGTCAAACGGAGGCGTGAATGCAAGATGCCAGCGGAATGATCGACCGGACAGAGGCTAGGGCTGCTTTCTTCCCACCACGTCCTTCCTTGTGTGTCGGAGATATAAAGCGAGTGCACCGGAAAAGAAGGGGAACAGAGTCGTCCATGGCGAAGCATCCGAAGCATAACTGCACACTCACACGATCTTTGCCGAGAGATAGGAGCATTCGGTGGAACCGGTGAACTACACTTGCTTCTTGATAGATGTGTGGGACAGAGGGCTCGTGGTACCTGCTGCCCACCCTTCCTCCGCTTTGATAAACGTGTGAACGGAGAGTGGGCAGAGCAAAAGGGAAGGAGGTCCTCATACGGAGTCGCACACTTGAGCAGTGCGGGAGACTGGAGAATGGGTCGAGTAAACTCCCTTAGGGCCGATTAAATCACAGACGAGGTTCTTTATTTTTTCTTTTATATTTGGAGAAAAAAAGAAAGGCAGAGGTAAATACTTCAAAGAGGCGGCTCGGTAGGGATGGAATGGTCAATCGTCAAGTCAAGGATGACTTCTTTGTTGGCGAAACGATGGGGGAGAGAAAGCACGCCAGTGATTCTCTGAGCCGGTCTTCATTTCCAACGCCTCGGGAAACAGGTCGAGATAGATGACAGCACCTTTTTATCCTCTTCCTTACCGGGAAGGCGCACTTCTCTTCTTCTTATGGCCTTCACCTCCTGCCCGGCCCGGAAATAGAACCCAGCCCCCTTTCTGATCCATTCATTTCTGCAAGCAGGCGGGATCCAGAGCTAAGCCCCCCTCCTATTTGAAGCCGGGTGTGGCCTCGCCCTTTTGCTCTTCCTTTGGTTTGGCTCCACGAAGGCGCCGCCTAGACTAGGAGCCCCACTCATATTCAAAAGGCGCCCAGCTTTCAAGACGATGATAATAAGTAGTTAGGCTGCCATCATTCCAATATCATGGAATAGCATGGCCTGGGGCTAAGGTAACTCCAGTGGGAGAGCCGTGTTATGGGTGACCTTATTGCACGGTTCAGAGAGCACTTGTGTATGTGATGCAAGTGAACGTGTACGAAAAAGCTGTCGTAAAGTTTCGTTGTTCGTTCCGTCGTTGACCCTATCTATGTTTCTACGATGGCCCAAGAACACGCTCATTCTTCAGCCGTAGAGAGACTTTTGAATTGTGAGGTACCATTACGAGCTCAATATATACGAGTGTTATTCTGTGAAATAACTCGAATTTCAAATCATTCACTTGCTTCAACTACTCATGCTATGGATGTGGGAGCATCAACTCCGTTCCTTTGGGCTTTTGAGGAGCGGGAGAAATTGTTGGAATTCTATGAAAGAGTCCCGGGAGCCAGGATGCATGCCAGTTTCATACGACCTGGTGGAGTGGCACAAGATCTGCCTCTTGGCTTATGTCGAGATATTGATTCCTCCACACAACAATTTGCTTCTCGTATCAACGAATTAGAAGAGATGTCAACCGGCAACCGTATCTGGAAACAACGATTAGTGGATATTGGTACTGTCACTGCACAGCAAGCAAAGGATTGGGGATTCAGTGGTGTAATGTTAAGAGGTCGTGCGACATGAAGACATTGATAGCAATATGGGGGAAGTTCCCATCAGGCAACAATGGTTCTGCCCGACCCTACAAAAGCATGCATATGTTGTCAGTGAAGGTTTTGTGTGAAGCCTTGGAGACGACGTACCCGGGGCTAGGGTGAGCTGAGGGGGGACAGCGTAAGTGAGCGAATGTGTGTAAGCCCAGTCAAAGATTCCTATTCTAGGCGGGGCGGGCCATCAGCCTTCAAATGGTGTTGGTCCTACGGACCGTGAACGGATTTGCCTCTGGCCTCTGGGCACGTCGGAACCGCATGAGTTCACCGGGGTGGAGCACGGTCCGCCAAAATCGGCATAGGTTAGGTGCTATTGATGGAACATGGTAAGCCCATCTTTCTCCATATGAAAGTTCTGCGGGCACATAGAGATGTGGGTAGAGGAAGTCTCAAAAAGTGAAGGCCGAGCTGTAGGTCACATGACCTGCACCGAAAAGGTGGCTGACTGGGCTTTCTCCTGGATCAAAGCAGATCAGCTCGCCAAATTCGTTGATCGAATCGGGCGCCCCGGAACGTCGAATGAAAATACGTTGTCTTTCTACAACCCTATTTATATGATAGGCCCGGCCCCTTTCCCCCTATCCCTCCCTTATGTTTAGGAGCGGGATCTGCCCAAGAACGACCTATGGTGGTACGGAAGGTACGGACTCCGCAAGCGTCCCGCACCCTCTGAGAAAGAAACTCCTCAACCATCACAAGATAAAGAAGTATGACGCTCTGTGTCTGACTCTATTGGTCATAGTTCCTTGCTGTTGCGGCCGGTGCTCGTTTGCGCGCGTGTGAACCACCAGATCATAAGGAAAGATGCCTCTCGGGGCATCTGAGAATGATTCGAGCCGTATGAAGGGAAACTCCCACGTACAGTTTGTTTTAGGGGGGAAGGAGCCCGACAGGGTCCCCCCACTGACTTGGCCCAGGCCTAAGTGAAAGTGAAAAAGTGAAGTGGTGGGCCTACCCATCCCAACCTGGGGTGTGCTGGGATTTGCGAAGAGCAGCACCTTACGATGTTCATGACCAATCGGATCTTGACGTACCAGTAGGTACCAGAGGAGATCGCTATGATCGTTATTGTATTCGTATCGAAGAGATGCGACAAAGTGTTCGGATCATTGTGCAATGTCCTAATCAAATGCCTAGTGGCATGATCAAAGCCAATGATCGTAAGCTATGTCCTCCATCACAATCTCGAATGAAACTATCCATGGAATCGTGCGCCGTGTGAAACGTAGATCATCGCCGTTCTTAACCGAGACTCAGGTTAAGCTCCATCTCGGAACCGTCGTGGGGTTAGGAGTAAAGCATCCCGAGGTTGGCGCATCTCGTTGGGCATGGAGAAGCATTGGGAACCCCAATATCTTTCTTCGGAGCAGTTTCTTTTCCCGTCCCCTCGCCCCGGCATAGCGCTTCGCTTCTGGTTCTTCGGAAGAATCAACTGACTTCTCCCTTCTTCATTGATCCGGGGGAAAGGGAACCGTCTACCAGTTGGGAAGCTAGACATCAAGGTTGTGGCTTGATGAGGATAACTAAGCTGACACGCCGGAGTTGGCTGCTGGCAAAACAGGGTGGTGCCTTACCACACCGCAGGCGCACGCGCGGTAGCGTTCGTGGTGGTGCTTCAGGATTCCAATGTACTGCGTCCAAGATCAGAACGAGCTTGCCGGCGGACCACTGCCGTCCCATTCTTTAGTGAGCTGGAGCGCTGCCATCTTATCCACGGAAAACGCGTCAAGCTATCGCTTCGGGTCGAAGCACTAAAAAAAGAAAAGGACCGGGAAACGCGGCGGCATAGGAACCACGGGAACCCAAGAGGGAGAAAGACGATGTACGGGATACGGGATCCTCGTAGTAGGCTGGACCAAAATCCAGCCGAGAGAGGGCAGCCTTTAGAAGCAACAGGTTGGGAAACCAACTTCGCCTTTTATTATCTTCTTCCCGGCACAAAAAGAGGGATTAGCATTATTGACCCCATGAGAAAGCACTAACACCTTCGGCTCCGCGCACTGGGAAAAGGCTTCCACGACAGGAAACCGGCTACTAGTTAGGAAGTGAACATAAGGTATCAAGAGGTCCCTCACAGTCAGGTGCGATGCAATTGCCCCCTATTAGTCAAGTACCCCTCTTCCTATTTTGTTTAGGGGTTAAAATGGCTTGATGAACCCTTCCGTTCACACGCACCGGACCCATTCACTTGCAACTCGTAGAGGCTGTAAGTAAACAGTGCCCCACTAAATTAAAAGTGACGGTGGGGTTGAAAGACGAGAGTGCCTACCCCCGAGCCGAGAGTGCCCGCCCTTTCTGTCAAGTAGGCTACTTTTCCGGAACGCAGTCCGGAATAAGCGTTCCTGTGTATATAGATATCTTCGATGCTGTCATTTCGAAATGTCCGCTTCCTCTTTCACCTCCCAAAAAGCAAAGTTGGCTTGACGAGCGCAGATGAGGAAGCGGGAGCAATAAAACCAAGAATCTCTTTCTTTTCCAAATACTTACTTTACTTTATTAAGATTAAGTTAAGGGGCAAAGAGAAGCGCTTTGGCTACTGAGAAAGCGAATGGTCAGCGCGAGGGTTCGACGACTTAGCCGAGCGTTAGCGAAGCGTCATTCTCATAGCGAGGCGCTTCGAGTTAGCGAAGCGCTGTAGTAGCGTCGGAGACTATGTGCTAGAATGCTGAACTAAGGACATTCCGCCTTATCTATAGAAGCAGTCAACTGAGTTCTGAACGAATGGGATCCTTGGTGGGTAATGGCTCAATCAATCTATAGATGGAAAGCCTTATGATGGGAAACTACCACGTTAGGTTTGGAGAGAGATGGGACCTGTTATAGTTTAGGGGGAGCAGATGCAAGCTTTTTCTTTCCATAGCCGACCAAATGACTACCGGATCATCGGTCTACTCTACCTCAATTCACCATTTTGAACATTATACAGAAGGTTTTTCCGTACAAGCTCCTTCTACCTATACCGCAGTTGAAGCACCAAAAGGTGAATTTGGTGTCTTTCTTGTCAGTAATGGGAGTAATCGTCCCTACCGTTGTAAAATAAGAGCACCTGGCTTTGCCCATTCACAAGGACTCGATTCTATGTCCAAACATCACATGCCAGCAGATGTAGTCACCATCATAGGTACTCAAGATATTGTGTTTGGAGAGGTAGATAGATAGGACGTAGTCTTGCTCGATCAGGACCCTTGCTTTATTGCGAGCCAAAACAGCTGCGCTATTCAGTTCTACATCTTTTTTAAAAGAAATGTGAAAATGTAGTTACAGATGTGAAAAAAGTAAATATCTCTCTATCTTTCTTAATTCATTTACAAAGTTCTTTAAAAGAAGAAAACCGATCGACCATTCTCCGCGGAAGATAGGTAAACATTTGACGAGCGAAAAAAAACACGTTCGAAAGACCGAAAAACCCATTCTCCCTAAATGGTTTACCTATACTGAATGGAAGGACATGGGAAGATTTTCTAGAATATGAGCAAGGTGATGAAGGACGGCCCGATCTTCCGTGAGGTAGCGATAGGTTCGATTGGTGGAGAACTCGACGTTGGCGATCCGGCTTCAAATCAGACACGATTCGAACCCTGCAACCGTTACACCACTGCTCCGTTGGTTATCAACCAAGCACAACTTGATTGACCTCGCCAAGAAGGCTAATCCTGCAAGCGAATCGAAGAACACAAGCAAGAAGGTAAAGCACGCAATCTGAAATTGCAGATATGAATATCACGAATATATTAGAGGGGTTCAAGAACTCGGTTCCAAAGGACTAATCGACACAGTGGAGGAGATCAAGAACGGGGGCCCTGGATCACTGTAAAAGGATTTGTCACCACAGTTACAATGAACGATTCAGTTTCTCGGTGGAAAACTAAACTCAAAACAAAACCCAAGACCTAACGACGGCGGCGGCGGCTAAATATAGGGTTTAGGTCGTCGCCCCTGCTGGACGCGCCCCCTAATGGGCTCTAAGACGATACACGGCCCAACGGACCAAAATACGGTGACGCAGCACCCTGGCAGATTCTGGACGCTGACTTGTTTCGACGATTCCCGTTGACTCCGGACGTATTTTGACGTGATTCCAAAGCCATTGGTTAGCTTATCAAATTATCTTTCCAAGCATATCTGGTTCGTCGAAAACGGAGTCCGTATGCATCCGGGGCGTTGATTTTACTCGGGACTGCTCCTGAATTCCGAGGGTGACGTGAAAACTGAGTTGGAGTCGGATTGCAACTTGGGGAAGACCATGGCGTCGGTGAGTCCAACTTGGCGATGTCCTCATCATCCTCCCCTTCTTGAATTGGAGTCGTCCTCGACTCCATCTTGGCGATGTCCTCATCATCCCCTCCTTCTAAAATTGGAGTTGTCCGCGACTCCATGTCATCTCCAAGCTCCTGCAAAAGGTTAGTGACCGCACAATGCGAAACACAATGTATAGAATCATGTGCAGCAACACTAACATGTCGACAAAGCATAGTATAACAAGGAGCATCATTAGTATCACATAACGCAGCAGCAGTAGAAGTTGTAGCAAGAAAAACACCTCCTTTTAACTTAATCTCATTATTGTTAGCAATATTTGTTGGAGGTTTATTTTTATTTTTAATCTCTTTAGCATGTTTAATAATATCCGTAGGAGACAAAGGCAGCAAAGTAATTTTCTTGTCCTTATGTATGATAGTGTATGTATTAGTTCTACCATGGTGTAAAGCATCATTATCAAATTCCCATGGGCGACCTAACAAAATAGAACAAGCTTGCATAGGGACAACGTCAAAATCAGCAGTATCATGATAAGAGCCTGTGAAAAAGCTAATGCGTGCTGATTTAGTTACCTTAGTCATACCATTATTATTGAACCATTGAAGTTTATATGGATACGAATGTTGTCGTGTGGTTAAGCCAAGCTTCTCAACCAAATCCGAACTCACCAAGTTGTTGCAACTCCCGCTATCAATGATGGTGAGAACACGACAACCCTGCACAATGAGATACATGTGGAGCAAATTGTGGCGTTGGATCTTCATCTCTTCTTCTTCATGTCCCACACGTGTACTCAACACTCGCTGCACAAGAAGACTAGGATAATCCGCAGCAGCAGCCACAGAGTCAATGGTGATGGTCTCCTTGTCGTGATCGTCCTCGATGGAATCTGCAGCAATGTTAGCAGCAAGAGCTAAATCATCTTCAACATCACTAGTACTTACATATCCATCCTCGGTAGCAATGAAAGCACGACGACTGGGGCAATCCTTCATGACATGTCCCATGCCTTTGCATCGGTGGCAAATGATTGTAGAGCTAGACGAGGAAGATCTAGTAGAAGCACCCGAAGTGGCACCTTTCTTGAATTGTGGAATCTGCACACTAGACAATTTACTTACCTCGGAAGGTGTAGACGGCTGTGGTGCAGCAGGAAGCTTGGGCGTCTCCGGCTCGGAACGTTGCTGAAAAGTCCTCCCAGTGTTATACCTAAAAGGTTGGTGTTGTTTGCGTCCCTGTACTTCTCGTTCAGCTTTAAGAGCAAGATGATATAATTGGCTGAACCTAGTCCAATCTTTGTAATCAAGAATATCCTGGATATCACGATTTAAACCACCAAAGAATCTAGCACTAGCATCATCATCATCTTCATGTATACCACAACGTGCTAAACCAATAAGCAATTCTTGATAATATGCCTCTACTCCTTTATCACCTTGTTTTAAAGTTTGCAGTTTCAAACGTAGATCACGTTGGTAATAAGGAGGAACAAAACGAGATTTCATGCGTTGCTTTAAAGTATTCCAAGTTTGAGGCACAGCAGCAGCATTATTAGCATTGCAAAGATCACTCCACCAGAATAAAGCAAAATTAGTAAACTCACTAGTAGCAAGTCTAACTCTATGCTCAGCAGGAACATTATAAGAATCAAATTTTTGTTGAACAGTAAGTTCCCAATCTAAATATGTCTCTGGATCCATATTACCAGCAAAGGAAGGTAGGCTAAATTTAATTTTAGCAAAAGGATCATTATTATTATTATTACCTCCCATACCGCGACGATTGAAGTTGAGGCGGCGACGAGGACCAGCATCAGCATCCGCATCGTCATCACCAAAAGCATCCGCATCTTCGTCATCACGATTTGGTTGAGGGCGTTGCTCAAGCTGCGTAATGCGGTTGACCAGATTGTTCACGTTGCGTGTCAGCTCGGTCATAAGATTGCGTTGTTCATTCATGAATGTCGTAAGCTCGCCTTTGGACACGCACTCATTGAAGTCCGTCGGAATTCCTGCCATTGTTAGAAGATAGAAAAAATACAACAGCAAAGGATTATCCCTATCAACTAAAGGAACCAAGTGGTGGTGGTAGAAGTGGAACTGGAATGCAAAATCACAGGCGGCTTACCACCGTCTTGCCTGTATTCTTACCAACGCCAAACAAGATCAAACCAAAGTGACGAAGCAATCTGTTGTTGAGCGTGGGTAACAGTTGCAAGATAAACCTGTGCTGACAGAAGTATATGTGGAGCTATAGGTAGGCACAATATGACAGCAAGGATTAGCAATTAACGAAAGCAGATTAGCAAAGTTCAATAAGTATCCAAAGCACAAGTCACAATTGCTGGCTAAGACGTGTGTAGACGTAGCGCAACAAGATGAAACAAAGAACGATGGAAAGAACTCACAGAACAAGCAAAGAATCTGAATTTTTCTTTGTCCTGAATTTTCCCTTGATTTTCCAAAAAGGTACTAGTAGGAATCAAACTTTTTTATTTTTTCACTATTTTTTTTTATTTTTCCTTGAACAAGGATCACAAAAGATGTAACCACAAAAATTGGCGCCTGCAACTGAGGTCGGATGTGGTCTACACAAAATCAGCAAGTTCTCTGAAAAGCGTGCTGAAACCTTGTCAATTTTTTTTATTTATTTTCCCGATTTTTTTTTGGCAATTTGGAGGGACCAAACAGGGCGAAGCCTAGTTTGGGTGAGGTCCAAACGGTGTCAAGAATCGCCACAAAAAATTTCAGATTTTTCGGACAAACGAGCGAAAAGTTATGTCTGTTTTACCGAATGTACCTCAAGTTATGTTTTCTGGAAGGCACACACAAAAATCGGCAGTAAGAGCAACTCGGCAGCGGCAGTTAAGGCAAAGCGACCCGAAACTCCAACACCGATCACAAGATCATGCGTCCTTGTGACTAACAACAGAAGGTAGATGCCAGATGATGTAAGGAGGGCTGCGATGCAGGCAAAAATTAGAGCGGTTGGCAACCTGTCTAGGGTTTGCGCGGCGGCGAGAAATTACACAAGGCGGCTAGCGGGCAAGTCGAGTAATGTGGTGGCTTCGACTTGTTGTTTAGGAACGGTGGATGGGATAGCGGCGAAAACAAAGAAACAGCAACGGGCACGATGAACTACGACGACGAACACAACCTAAACCAGCAACAAGACTCGACCACGGACACAAACTCAACAAAGCGAATCTGAAACGAAATTGCAAAGGCACAAAAGGCGATAGGACAGCGGAAATTGAAATATTTTTTGGCTTTTTGTGGACTGTAGGTAATAACAAATATGAATCTAAGGGCAAACGAGATTATACCTCGCGGGAAACCTGAAAAATCCGATACCAATTGATGAAGGACGGCCCGATCTTCCGTGAGGTAGCGATAGGTTCGATTGGTGGAGAACTCGACGTTGGCGATCCGGCTTCAAATCAGACACGATTCGAACCCTGCAACCGTTACACCACTGCTCCGTTGGTTATCAACCAAGCACAACTTGATTGACCTCGCCAAGAAGGCTAATCCTGCAAGCGAATCGAAGAACACAAGCAAGAAGGTAAAGCACGCAATCTGAAATTGCAGATATGAATATCACGAATATATTAGAGGGGTTCAAGAACTCGGTTCCAAAGGACTAATCGACACAGTGGAGGAGATCAAGAACGGGGGCCCTGGATCACTGTAAAAGAATTTGTCACCACAGTTACAATGAACGATTCAGTTTCTCGGTGGAAAACTAAACTCAAAACAAAACCCAAGACCTAACGACGGCGGCGGCGGCTAAATATAGGGTTTAGGTCGTCGCCCCTGCTGGACGCGCCCCCTAATGGGCTCTAAGACGATACACGGCCCAACGGACCAAAATACGGTGACGCAGCACCCTGGCAGATTCTGGACGCTGACTTGTTTCGACGATTCCCGTTGACTCCGGACGTATTTTGACGTGATTCCAAAGCCATTGGTTAGCTTATCAAATTATCTTTCCAAGCATATCTGGTTCGTCGAAAACGGAGTCCGTATGCATCCGGGGCGTTGATTTTACTCGGGACTGCTCCTGAATTCCGAGGGTGACGTGAAAACTGAGTTGGAGTCGGATTGCAACTTGGGGAAGACCATGGCGTCGGTGAGTCCAACTTGGCGATGTCCTCATCACAAGGGTAAAGGATTCATCACTTGCTGGGCTTTCAGGGAGTAATAGGAGGGGATGGGAATTGATCGTTGAAATCATCCCACCAGAGCATATGAACTTGAGGTGGGGGCTCAATCTCGTCAGTCTCCTGGATTCCAGTCATGTCTCTACCATCGGTTTCTCCCTTTTCTCCGGCTGGCGTAATAAGGAGGGAGTCAGAGACTACCAACTCGACAATGTTGGCTCGATCATGTTTATATTGGCAGGAGGAAGTACAGCATGCTTCTTAAGCTTATTTTCCAAGGCACGGCTGAGAGTTATGCCGAACGGAGTGAAAGTCCTGAGTGCCTTTGGTTTTCCGTCAGACAAGATATTCACTTCACTGTTCTTGCCCCCCAGGGCTATCTTCTTTCCTTTTGGATCTGCCTCTTTGACCTGTGATCCATGAGTCCCATTGTAGATAGCATCTTCAATACGAGTGGCTGCTTCAATCAAAGAGCGTGGTCATCGCTTGGAAATCGAAATAGTCATGGTATTGCCTACTCATGTTATTCATCATTATCCGAACTTGTTCCTTTTCTGGGGAGAGATCAATCACTTGGGCTGCTTTGGCCTTCCAACGGGCCAGGAAATTGGTCACAATCATAAAAGACCTGAACCGGAGGTGCTTGAGGTGCAGTAGAAGGAACAGACTTTGATTGATGAGAGATTTTGGATAAGAGTTCATAAAAGGCGCTAGCCTATTTCATGGTCAGGAAGGGAAAGGAAAGAGCTGGGTTTCTAACAAAAAAGGAAACGTTTCCGTAGGAAAATTATATCACATGGAAACAGCAACCATCGAGTAAATAG
>VDCT01000272.1:0-48634 GCA_009763385.1 Coix lacryma-jobi var. lacryma-jobi | reverse complement strand
TTAACCTATCAAGATCTCAACTTGTTAAGCGGTGTTGTACCACATCAAAGTCTTACTTAATGAGCTTACTACCCTCTAATTACTTGCTGAATAAATCTATTTACACATGCTTTAAACAGCAACCTAACCTAGACAGCTTGAGAAAATCTACAGAAATTACTGGGAGTTAACAACACCTATCTAGCTCCCTGTCCAATTTCAGCTCATTAGACTTAAACTCCATCCTCTATGAAAAAGACAATTCTATCATGAAAAGGTCCTTTGAACTACACACCCTAGCAAAAGTGTCAACAACAGATTTCTTATTTTTCTGCTGTGCTTCCTAGTACAAGAGCAGTGTGCTAAATTCTCAGGTTCATATTCCTCATATTTTATTTACTACAAAATAAACAAGGAAACGACATTTAAACATTTTAAAAGCTATGTCAAATTAATTCACAGAATAACCTCATATTATATTTTTCTCTGAAACTACACATTCATACAAACCTAACAAAACTGGAATCACATTTTTCTGACTATACATATTAGTTATGCATTTACCAAGTTATCAGCACTTTTCTAAATTAAATGCATCTACACATAAAAGTATCACCAAGAATGCATTCAAAAGTTTTCACTGATAGATCTAACATGCTTGACCTAACAAAACTGTTTTCACAGTATTTGGACATAAAATGAGCCTTCTATGAAATTTTTGAAGCCTTTACATGGATTCTGCAAAACACATTTAAAAGAAAACTCAACCTACATACGGACTTCGGCCGAGGCACAGGACACGGCTTCGGCACACTCGGCGCGACTCGCCCGAGGCTTCGAGGCAAGGCTTCGGCACCTTCAGCGCGATTCGGCTGAGGCCCGAGGCTCAGACCCAATTCTCGATTCGCCCGAGGCACCACTGGCGCGAGGCTCAACCTTCAGTGAGGCTACTGACTCAACCGAGGCTACTGACTCAACCGAGGACTGAGCTGATCACAACCGAGACTAGCTGACTCAACCGAACACTGACTTGGCTCGACTCGACCGAGGCTTACACAACCGACCGATCGAGGCTCGAGGCGAAGGCTCGTGCATCCCGACTTACCAGGCCACGGCACTCAAGCTCTTCCCTTTTCTTCTTTCTACTGCCAGTCGGGGCCCGCTGGTCAGGGCGACCAAGCTTCCGAGGCAGGCTCACAACGTTACCAGCGCGAGGCCAGGCTCGGCAGTCAACGGCGGAGTTTGGCCGCGTGGTCGTTGACCGCCCTAGCTCTCGACGGCGACACTTCTGGCGACACGAGACCATCGTTGGTGGCGGGTTTTCGAGACGAACGACCGTACTACTTGCTGAGCAGAGGGATACCGAGCAAGCTCGACGGCGGCCATGGCGGAGCGGCGGCTCTGCGACTCGGCGGCGGAACTCTCCCGGCGGCTTGCGACTCGGTAAGGTTAGCACTAGCCCACGCAAGACCTAAGCGACCTATTGGAGCAGCTCTCGGGCTTCGGCATCCCCGGCATTGTCGCGCGCGATGCAGGCGGCGGTCCACGACGACACAGCGCGTCTGCCCCGGTCGCGAACTCAGACACGTAGAGAGGTCTCCCTCTGACTCTAAGCTACTCGACGGTAGAGCAGACTAGAACATGGCTCAGCCTAGGTAGCATGGCCGGAGATGACCGGTCCACGTGAAGGTCACGGTGGCGGCCATGGCGGAAGCTTGGATGGCGTCCGCTGTTCCGGCAGCTAGAGAGGAAGAAGGGGAAACCAACTCTTACCGGAGAAAGAGAAAGGTCACGGCGGAGAAACTGGCGGGAGGAATCGAGCGTGGTGAGCGGTGAGCGAGCAAATTGCTCGTCGCAGTTCGGCGAAAAAGGCGGCGGCGCTTCGCTCTGTGATGGTGGGGTGGAGTGGAGCGAAGGAGAGACTGAGAATGGACTGCTCTGCGGGCTGCGAGCACAGGCGGAGCGGATGGCAAACGGAACAAGTGCTAGGTGCATTGCACCTGGCCAGTTCCCATCGGGGGAATCCCGACCGGAGCGGCGCGTCAGGCGTCGAGCCTCCGCGGTCGGGCATGCACCGAGCTCCTGGGCGTCGTGGCGACGCTTGCAGAGACGAGGGCACGACATGGCGCACGCGGCGCAAAAACCGCTGGCGGCGATGCGGTGGGTTTTGCCAGCCAGCGAGCGGTCTCGCGGCGGCGGCAGGCTCGGTCGGCGCAGAGGGAGCGGCGCGCGGCGGGAAGAAAGAGAGAGAGGCTGACAGGCCGGGCCCACTAGGGTTTAACTAATGAAGTTTGGTTACAAACTTGATGGCTCCATAACTCCTAAACCAAGCCGAACTAGGAAAAGGTCCCAACAGCAAAGTTGCTTAGAATTTTGTAAGGAACAAATCATCCTTAAGCTCCAGTCCAAATTTTTGTTAAAAGAAATCTAGTGCTAAAACCATTTTTCTAATGCAAGAAATCCTAACCCAAAAGCTTTTTCTGAGAAAGTGCTTTAAAGCAAAGTTGTTCCCTTCATCAAGATCTAAACTTGTATAAGGCACTTGTGTTCAGAAACAAAGTATAACAAGGTTACACTAGAGACCAAACAAGGACTTAAGCATTCAACAAACAGATGCACATGAAATGATGAGATGCTATGTAGCCATGCCAAATTGTGGCATTTAGGGATTGCTTAACACCGGGGTGTTACAGCCCTCCCCTCCTTAAGGAATCTCGTCCCGAGATTTGAGTTACTAACCATTCTATAAAACTGTGGATATACTTCCTTTAGATAGTCTTCCGTTTCCCAAGTGGCATCTCGGTCGTCCTGCTCACTCCAGGATACTTATATTGCTTCACGGACCTTTCCCGCGAGTCATCTTTCTTTCTCATCGAGTACTCGATATGGCTTCACTGAGTAAGTAAGGTCGGACTGTAACTTGATGTGGCCGTTGTACTTCTCTTCTGGAACCGAAGACATTCTGTAATTTGTGACACAATGGAATACAGGGAATATAGCCTTCAAAGTTCAGGTAACTGTAGTTGTAAGGTGCGCACTTTTCCCTTCGTTTCCATTATCTGTAGGGTCCCACAAACCTTGGCGCTAACTTCTTTTCACGCAAAAAAACGTTTAATCCTTTCATGGGTGATACTTTCAAGTACACATAGTCACCTACTTCGAATTCAAGCGGCCTTCTTCGCTTATCGGCATAGCTCTTCTGTCGGAACTGGCCGCTGCGATATGTGTTGAACTATTCCACTTGTTCTTCTGCTTCCTTGACAAAATCAAGTCCATAGTAACGACGTTCTCCTGGTTCAACCAACTTACTGGTGTCTGCACTTCTGCCATAAGAGCTTCAAAAGGTGCACATCTGAATGCCTTTCTTGATAGCTATGTTTGTAAGGCAAATTCTGCCTAATGGCACCACTTTTGTTTAAATAGTTGGGATGATGTGACTACCTTGTTGAAGAGTAGCAGTAGATGACATGTGCTTATCTCCTGAGTTGTTACTCCCGGTTGCATCACCGTGCATCCCATGTGCATTCATGTAATTCATTCATGTACCGCATCACGCAGGGTCGGTAGTGGAAGCCCAAGACACGCCGGAGGAGCAGCGTCAGGAGGAGACAACCGAGGAGGGGATCCCGGAAGGAGACGCTGAGGACCTGCCGGAGTGCCGTGATCACCGCCCCGCCGACTTCGAGCGAGGCAAGCCCCGGAGCATTTTTCTCCTACGCTTTGCAAATTACCGTTACAAGTTAACCTGATATGATTGTTGCATTAGGTTATAGGAGTTGTGTGATACCGTTGCTGCATTGATTAATTATCCTTGTCCACCTGCAAATATTATCTTGTGATCCCTGTTAGGTCTAGGCTCGATTATATGCTTAGCCCTGCTTAGACCGGTAAAAGTCGGGTGATTTCCTGTCTCCCGCATATAGGTGGATACTAAACATGTTTAGCCTGGTGCTATCATGGAGAGAACCATGTGTTAATTAATCTGAGACCGGGCGGGATGTAGGAGCAGCAGGACATGGGTTCTGTGTGCTAGTAGTCTCCCGTCTGTGTCGATTAGGACCCGACGAAGGCACACCTCAGTCATTTTGAACGCGTCAATCACTTAACGGAGCAGGTGCGGGTACCTCCCGTGAAGCCGAGTAAGGTGTTTCGAGCCGGTGACGGAGACGTTGACGCCTAACACCCAGGGCCTTATATGTACCGTGGGCAACTATTCTGATCGACCTGGCATGGTCCGAGGGCAGGCAGGGCCTGATCGACCCTGGCATGACCGTGGGCAGTTAATAGCTTGAGCGACCTGGCATTGAGATAACCCTCGGTGTAGAAGGGTCCATGGCCGTCCCGCGATTTGGGTTCTCGAATCTCCTGAGTGGTCGCCAACGGCCACCTGGCAGGGTGTGTCAGGCGAGTGTGCGATATTTTATCCCCAGCTGGTAGGAATCGATTATAATCGCCATCGCTCCTGGTTAGTGAGTAACTTGACTGAGCATGTGTTACCGTAGTAATATATGGAATTAATGATGGTTATGGTTGGTGAATCTGAAAGGCTATTGATGAAATAGTCACTCTTGCTTGAATAAGTAGTCAAGTGTTTGCTCTAGATCAGGTGCAAATCTAGATAATCAGGCTGATTACATAAAAGTGACCGCTAATGCTCTAATGTTGATTATTTGATAATAAAATGCTTTTATGCAAAAAGGTAAGTGTGGCCAACCTCAGATACAGCCTTGCATAATCCTTGGTGTCAATTATTTCTGGTTTATGATGGGTAAGTCTAGCTGAGTACCTTCTCGTACTCAGGGTGCTATCCCTTGTTGTTGCAGATGGGCAATGTTTCTTCGGCTACTGCGAGAACTGTCTGTATCCCGTCGAGGGCAGTGACTAGACCATGGGCATGGTCAATCCTTATCTTTCCTGATGCTTTTGTGGACAGATCAGGCATATGGCACCGTATTGTGAACTAAGAACTTGTGTTTCAAAACTATGTTGCTTCCGCTTTGAATTCAAAACTATGGTTTGTAATAACTATTGAACTCCGATGTATTTGAACTATGTGCGAACTGAATGTACCTTGTGGGCATGTACGCTAATCTATTACGATCTTGGTTAAAGTTGAATGACTTGAATCCTTCGAGATTTCCGGACTACCGGGTTTGTACGAGCTTAAGTACTTGTAATCTCTGTGAAAGCAGCGATTCGGTGCTTAATCTGGTGCAAATTGGTCGGTTCTGTGACACCAATGCCTTCGAAACCAGCAGCCACGCAGTTGAATACCACCTATGTTCAAGAGACCGGAGACATCCCCGTGGTCTGCGAATTCCCTGATGTTTTTCCAGAGGACTTACCTGGCCTACCTCCTGACCGTGATGTTGAGTTTGCCATAGAGCTTAAGCCCGGGACTGCTCCTATATCCCGCAGAGCTTATCGAATGCCTCCCAGAGAGTTGGCAGAGCTAAAAATCCAGCTACAAGAGTTGCTGGATAAGGGCTTCATTCGCCCAAGTTCATCTCCTTGGGGCTGTCCTGCAATTTTTGTAAAGAAGAAAGACAAGAGTCTCAGGTTATGCATTGATTATCGCCCACTCAACGAAGTCACCATCAAAAATAAATATCCCTTGCCTCGAATTGTCCTTCTTTTGACCAGCTAGCTGGAGCCAGAGTGTTCTCCAAGATTGACCTCAGATCTGGCTACCACCAAATAAAAATACGTCCCGAAGACATTCCTAAAACAGCTTTCACTACTAGGTACGGCCTATATGAGTACCTGGTAATGTCCTTCGGCTTGACCAATGCCCCTGCCCACTTCATGTACCCCATGAACTCCGTATTCATGCCGGAGCTTGATAAATTTGTGGTTGTGTTCATTGACGACATCCTTGTCTACTCAAAAACCCCTGAAAACATGCCGAACATCTTCGTATCGTTCTATCTCGCCTCAGAGATCATCAACTTTATGCCAAGTTCAGTAAATGTGAGTTCTGGTTGGACCAGATACAGTTCCTTGGTCATGTCCTATCCGCTAAAGGAGTGTCAGTGGATCCCGGAAAGGTGGCAGACATTCTGGATTGGGAGCCACCTACCACTGTTCATGAAGTCCGCAGCTTCATGGGAATGGCTGGATATTATCGCCGTTTCATCCTGGATTTCTCCAGAATCGCCAAGCCTATCACCGAGTTATTAAAGAATTCCGTGAAGTTTGTCTGGTCACCAGCCTGTGAGCAGGCCTTTCAAACGCTGAAGAAACTGTTAACCACATCACCAGTGCTAGCCCAACCAAACATCGAAAAGCCCTTTGATGTCTTCTGTGATGCATCTGGTACTGGTTTGGGCTGTGTGTTGATGCAAGAAGGTCGAGTGATCGCTTATGCCTCCCGGCAGCTTAAGCAACATGAGGAGAATTATCCAACCCATGATCTTGAGTTAGCAGCAGTGGTGCACGCCTTAAAGATCTGGCGTCATTATTTGTTAGGCAGTACCTGTAATGTGTACACTGATCACAAAAGCCTGAAATATATCTTCACTCAAGAAGAACTGAATATGAGACAGAGAAGATGGCTTGAGTTAATTAAGGACTATGATCTCGAAGTACATTACCATCCGGGTAAGGCGAATGTAGTCGCTGATGCGCTCAGTCGCAAGTCATACTGCAACTGTCTGGTGATGAAACCCTGTAATTCTTCCCTATGTTATGAACTAGAAAAGCTGGGTATTGAAATGGTTCCACAAGGAACGCTGAATAATATCAGGATAGAAGCACCTATCAGGGAACAGATCATCACTGCGCAGAAAGATAACCCTAGAATCAAACACATCATCGAAAGGGTCCGAGCCGGAAAAGCTGATTGTTTCAGGATTGATGATGTAGGAGTGGTTTGGTTCAAGAACAGACTGGTAGTTCCCAAAGTGCCTGAGTTGAGGCAGTTAATTCTTGATGAAGCACACTTGACTAGGTTCTCCATCCACCCCGGCAGCAACAAGATGTACCAAGACTTGAGGCAGAGATACTGGTGGACAAAGATGAAGATTGAGATCGCCCGGTATGTCGCTCAATGTGATACTTGCCAAAGGGTCAAAGCTGTGCACATGAAGCCCGGAGGAGAATTGCAACCTTTACCTGTACCTGCTTGGAAATGGGACGATATCAGTATGGACTTCATTAATGGGCTACCCAGAACACCAAGGGGTTTTGATTCCATCTGGGTGATCGTGGATCGCCTCACTAAGCAAGCTCACTTCCTGCCTGTTAAGACCAGCTACACCGTCCCCACTTACGCCACTTTGTACAAGAACAACATAGTAAAACTCCATGGCATACCCAAGACCATTATCTCTGATCATGGTACCCAGTTTGTCGCAAAGTTCTGGAAAGCGTTCCATACCTCACTTGGAACCAAGCTATTGCATAGCATGGCATATCACCCGCAAACGGACGGACAAACTGAGCGAGTCAACCAAGTGTTAGAGGATATGTTGAGAGCCTGCGTGCTCACCTTCGTAGATACTTGGGATGACTGTTTGCCTTTGGCAGAATTCTCATATAATAACAGTTATCAAGAAAGCATCAAAATGGCACCCTTTGAAGCACTGTACGGTCGCCGTTGTCGTACACCTCTCAGTTGGTCTGAACCCGGAGAAAGGGAATTCTTTGGAGTTGACCTAGTAAAAGATATGGAAGAAAAAGTCAAGCAAATACAAGAGAATATGAAGATGGCACAGTCTCGACAGAAGAGCTATGCTGACAAAAGACGTCGACCTCTGAAGTTCCAGATCAGGGATTATGTGTACCTGAAGGTCTCACCCACTAAAAGAGTTACTCGTTTTGGAGTCAAAGGGAAGTTAGCACCCCGCTATATTGGTCCGTTTGAGATTCTGGAACGTTGTGGCAAGGTAGCTTACAAGCTAAGATTGCCCGATCATCTTTCCGCGGTCCATAATGTGTTTCATGTCTCCCAACTCAAGAAGTGTCTCCGAGTGCCCGAACATGTGGTGGAAGTTGAAGGTGTTGAGTTAGAACCCGATCTGTCATACTCTGAGTATCCAGTTCGCGTGTTGGATCACAAGGACCGTGTTACCCGGAGGACTACCACAAGATGGTACAAGATCCAGTGGAACCAACACTCTGAAGAAGAAGCCACTTGGGAATCCGAGGACTTCTTAGCGAAGACTTATCCCGACTTTCTCGATACTCTGCAGATGTAAAGTTTTGTCTTTATCCTTCTTAAGACGCAGAATCTCGGGGCGAGATTTCTTTTAGGGGGGAAGGCTGTAACACCTCTGGTGTTTAAAATGTAATTAACCTGACATGTCATCATCTTTAGTCATTAATCATCCTTGCCATGCATTATGTTTGCCTAATACTTGTTTTGCATTTACCTTTTTCTGAAGTGACTTGTGTAGTGATCTCTTTTTTTTCAAAAACCCTAAAGGCCCAAATCTTCCTATAAGGGCAAAATGGTAATTTCACCTCTGTGTCTAGCTTGTGTAAATCTTGTTCAGTTGAGTGTCTTGATGTTTTGTTGTGTTGATCAAAGTTCAAAATCAGAATTAGAATTTAAATCCCTTTTAAAAAAACCCTAAATTTCCAAACTCTAGTTTTACCTTTTTTTTCTAATTCAAAAACTATTCAAAATTTGAGGTTGGTCCTTTTAGCAAAGCTGTAGATCTTGTCAAGAGAAACAACTTTGGTGTTTGCAGAATTTCAAGTTTCAATATAAAATCAGAAGTAATTTCAAATTCTTTCAAACTTCAATTTTGTCCCCTTTTCGGTTTTCAAAATTATCTCAAAAAATTTTGAGTTTCAGAAAAAGTTTATGTTGACAAAGTTGTAGGTCTCAAAATTTGAGAAACTTTGGTGTTTTGAGTTTTCTTTGTGTAGTTCAAGTTTTGGGAGTAATTTCAAAATTTCAGAAAGGGGGTAGATTTAGGAATGGGTAACGTCTCTGTGCGAGCTTTAAAGCAAGGGGGCCCCGGCCGACGGCGGCGCAGGCTCAGCCTCGCCGAGCCCGGCTGACCCGAGTCCGTGTCGCCCGAGGCCAGCGCTAAGCGCTCGACCTCTCCGGTCCCCTACCTACCGCCGCCTCGCCATCCCCTACCCTACCCTCCTCTTTCCCCTACGGCCGCAGACAGCGGGCAGATGCCGGCCGCCGGCAAGCCGCCGCGCCGCGCGCGAGCTCCCGCCCATGCCGAGCTGCCCTACCCTGCTCCCTACCTTCCTTTAGTGCCGCGCGAATGCTCCTCACCCCTCGCCCGGACCCCCCCCCCCCCCCCCCCCCCCCGCTCCATCCCGCGGCTATAAGAAGCCGCCGAGCTCCGCCATTGCCGCCACCACGGCACCCCGAGCCACCAGACCACCCCAGCGCCCGCCGAGCCCTCCACCGCCTTCGCCTTGAACTGCTCCACCTTCCCGAGCAACCAATTTCACCCCTCCGCCCTCCTCTCGCCGGCGCA
The DNA here is from genome assembly GCA_009763385.1 of Coix lacryma-jobi var. lacryma-jobi. Taxonomy (NCBI): domain Eukaryota; kingdom Viridiplantae; phylum Streptophyta; class Magnoliopsida; order Poales; family Poaceae; genus Coix; species Coix lacryma-jobi. The sequence goes on along the minus strand of VDCT01000272.1, from coordinate 39,209 downwards.
GGAGCTTCGTCCCCGACTCCGGCAAACGGCCGCGTTTCGGCTAAGCGAGAAATTCGCCGCCGTGAGTGCTTCTCTCTTCCCTCCGACCCCTGCCATCTCTTCCTCACCTCAGCGCGCTCCTAACCGCACCCTCGGCGACCTCTTTTGGTGGACAGAGCCGCCGGACGCCGATCGCCGCAGAAGAGATCCGCCACCACCGTCGGACTCCCTCCTCCGACCCTTGCACCGCCTCGCCGAGCCTCCCTCCCGACTCACGGTGAGCTCGCGAATCTTCCCCCACCCTCGGCTTTCCTAGCGCGAGCCCCGAGCGGCCGGTCCGCCGTCCGCCTCGCCTGCGATTCGCCCGAGCCCTGCGGTCCGCCGCGCGATTCGCCCGAGCCCTGCGAGGAAGGAGCACAGTGCTCTTTTTCCTTTTTGGAAAGTGTGAATAGTGTTCTGTTTTCTCTTTTTTGTGAGAATTAATCTGTTGTGCCATAAATCCCGAGAAAAATGGTATGCTCCTTGTACTGTGTAGTATTTTAGAAAAATAAGAAACCCTACCTTTCTGCAAAACTTAGAAAATGAAAAATCCTTTTTTTAATTAAGAAATGGATGGTTTTAGATTTTTAGAAAATCATGCGTAGCTCCAAAAATCATAAGATAAATTTTTATGTGCTAGTTATGTCATGTTTAGTCTCTGGTAAATTTTGAGGCCTTTTGGAACAAGTTGATTTTCGGGCATTATTTTTAGTTGTTAAATAGTGCCTTTTGTTAATTAATGACTGATTTTAATTGAGCACCTTAATGACCTCCAAAAATTATGAATTTTGTTTTGACATCTTTTTATACCATAATGAACTTATGAGATTAATTTGGTAATTTTTGGAGCAACTTCTTAAAATGACCTTTTTAAATAATTAGGAAAAATAGAAAATAAGTATGGTTCATGTTGTATGCCCTGTGATGTGACTTTTGGGATTGTTTGCTGTTCATAGACCCCCACCCTTTTGGTCTATGATGTTTGTGATGCCATGCATGATTTGTGTTTAGGTCGGATAAATGATGCTTAATAGGTTGATTAATTTTGGTTAGGGATAAAGATAAGTAACTTTATGTCCAAACTAAGAAGTTACTTACGCAATGGAAAGTGTACTCTAGAATCAGTAGGTTTTGTCCTACATTTTAGCAAGCCTTTTGTTCATGTCAGCATCCTCTTAAGCATGCATCATTGCATTCGTATAGTGACCGAAGGAGAAAACGTCAAAGTCGAAGCAGCCGCTGACGGACCTACCCCTGAGGCGACCCCGAGCTCCGACACCTGCACTGCCGACCCCGAGCCTGTCCTCTTTGCTCTTCAAGGCAAGCCCCGGTGCATTTTAACCCTTCCTTGTTTTTATAAAGGTTTACTTAAAATGCTTTTGAGTTAAACTACTGCATTAGGTTATAGGAGTTGTGTGATGACCTATTACCTGCATTGTTTACCCCCACCAGAATATCCACCTGCCCTGTTTTAAAAACTATTTGCAAAATGCTTAGGGTGCTATATAATAGATTTGCAATAAAAATGCCAATTTCAAAAGTGTGATCACTTAATGAATTTTTTTTATGGGAATTTGGCTTTACTCCCGACTGTTGGCTAAGTATCTGATCCATACCTAGTCAACAGTGAGGAGAGGTTGTCCGAGCGTACGGTGCCGTCATGTTGTAGTCCGGGACTCAACAGTTGACACCGACCGGGACAGGGTTGAAAAACCGATAGAACCTGTACTCTTGGGTTAGAGTCCCGAGGTGCTTGTCGCTGACGGAAAAATGTAGCGACCATCCTTATGGGGGCCTGCTGGCCAAGACTTGTAACTATTCACATACTTCGGAAAGCTCTGGCTCCGAGGAATCCTTTATTGGACCGACAACCGCGCACTGGGAGTGGAGAGATGGCGGAAGTAGCATGTACCCACGTGGTCGTCGTACCTGGATAAGAGTGGTGTACTGTACTTCCGGGTGGCGTAGGACCGGGCCCAATCTTGGAGGAATCGTGGTAGACGAGTTGGCATATGCAAGCTTGAGTGCTACATATGCAGTGTGGATAGGATCCTCAGCTGAGTATTATTTATCCGGATTAACATTGCTCCTCAGTTATGGAGACTTGGTCACTGACTGTCAACAGAGAGTGGTTCTCAACTAGGTATGTTTTGAAAAGTAAAATGAATCATGAACAATGAAGAATTGAGAAATACTGGAATCTTTCCAAAAATAAAACAAGGATTTCAAAATGCCTTTTCTGCAAAATACTTGATCTTGCTTAAGCCTTACCTTGACTACCTAAGCCTCTCATTCCTGAGTCTTCTCCCCTTTTTCTTTAGTCGGGTAAGACTTGTTGAGTACCCCAGTACTCAGGGTTTGTTAACCCCTGTTGCAGGTATGACTGAGTCCCCGATGTGTCTTGCGCCCTGCTGCATGACCATCGACCAGGAAGAGGCCGATGAGGCCGAAGAATAGTTGTGCACCCTCGAGCTGGGTGATTACAAGTATCTTATTTTGTTGTACTCCGCTACGTTGCCTATTTTCTATTATCCGAACTTGGTTTGTAATAACTACACCTTTAATCTTATTTGGAACCTCGGTTTGTAAAACTAATGTTATTTAAGTCTTCCGCTCTGTATTCCGATGTTATTTGTAAAAGTATCCAGTGTTGTGACCGAATTGTGAGATGATCCTGCAGACAATGGGCACCGATGCAGCCCAGTGGCGATCAGTCTTAATCGCGTGGAACATAGGTTCGGCTGTCAGAGGCAGGAACGGTGGAGAACTAGGTAATATTTCTTCTCTCCTGCAGCAGAACCAGCAGAACTGGGACGATATGTACCGTCGTCAGGGATGGATGTAGCCCAACCACGCCAAAAGACAGCTTGGGGGAGGACCCCCGTCAAAGAGGTAAGTATCACTACCGTCTTTATTTCTGTCAGTTTTATTTCAGTTTTATCTTGGTTAACTTCCAGCTCAATTAATTTTTTTTAAATAATAATAATAATAATAATAATAAATAGTAATAAATGAAATGCTGTCTTTCTAATAAATAAAAATGTATGCCATGCATTAGAGTTATCATGGGAGAACGTATGCTAGAACTAAACTTGAGACATGAGCATTAGACTAAGTAAAGGGGAAGTAAGTTTCTACTTTGACTTGACCAAGTCAAGTTTGTGGAGTAATTATTTTGAAAAATTTAAAAACTTGCTCTAAGTACTTCTGTGGCAAAGAAAGGCCTACCAAAGCCAAATAATTTTTACTCTTAGAGTAGGAGCTTGCACTTGCTGCATGTTAGTGTTGAGCTAGTTAGACTTTTGTTGATAGTCATGGTAGAGAAACTTGTTATATTTTTAGACCAAGGAATTCACTTGCACCCACCTATATAGTGCTATTCTTACACTGAGAATACGCACACAACATGCCTTTATTTCCATTCATTGTTAGGAATACTCCATGGCAAAATATCATGCTCCATAATGAAATCTCAAGGACATGGCTATAGTAGTTAAAAAAGAGCAAGTGTTCTAGAAAGAAAAGAATATTCAAAAGAGCAAGTGCTCTAGAAAGAAAATTCAAAAGAGCAAGTGCTCTAGAAAGAAGAGAATATCCAAAGAGCAAATGCTCTCATTCATAGCCATGATCCCACAAATGAGATAGAAAGGAGAAGTGTCATGAAAGTAATAGCCACAATAAATACCACACACTTGCACATTCCTGGTCTGAACCTATGACTTGTTGCTCCTTTGCTCTATTTGTCTAACTTAGCAAAATTATGCTAGCATTGCATGCTCATTTTATCCTACCCATTAAACCCCACAAAAAGTCTTAGAGAGAGGATAATTCTTCCATTTCCACATACAAATATGAGTGATCGAGTGAGCCACAGAAGTTACTAAGCATGCTTTCTTTTGAAACAAAACTTGCAAAAACTCCACATGTCTTGATTAGCAAAATAGGCAAGGGAAAGACAAACCATCTTTCTTGCTGGTCTTTTGTTCTAATCTTGAGTGCAGGGAAGGCTACCAACTCCATGGTGATGAAAATAATATGGGCATACACAACAAAAACACAGAGTTTCCAAGATTATTCAAGTCCATGCTTGCTCGAGGACGAGCAAGAGGTAAGCTTGGGGGAGCTTGTTGACGCTCACTAAGTGTCATATTCTTAGCACCAACAAGGTCATATAACGCAACACAAGGACCTAAAATCAACCAAAAAACCTTTTTATAAAGTAACGATTTCCACTTGTCCTTGAGTTTTATTTGAATGTAGAAAATTGCAGGGTTTTTGGGCAAAATGACCAAGAGGACCCACCAGGAGGCGAGCACACTCACCTGGGCTCACTTTGGGCCAAGGTGGGGTGGCGCCCGCCACCCATCACTGGCGGCCGCCAGGGGAGTGAGGCCCAAACTCCTCCCCTGCCACATCACTGATCCAGGGGAGGCATGCCACACTCATTCGCAGCCATTGATCACTTAGGTCATTGCATCCAAGGGCCAAGAAGGGATGTCACATGGATCATGACCCAATTGCCCATGTGATGATTATTTGGACATGCAACCGACCTTGGAACCGCCTCCCTAGAGCTCCTGGATGCCGTTGAAGCAAGGTCGGTGGACCAACGGCCAGGGGGGTGGCGACCGCCACCTAGGGCTGGCGCCCGCCACCACACTCACCCCCCCTGACCTAACCATAGGTCCATAAGTACCCCCCTAGGTCCCTTAGGCTATAAATAGGACCCCCCGAGCTCATTTGTACTCAAACCTCACCTCATTAGTCCCACTCTCTTGTAAGCGAAGCTCTGGTGAAGGAACACTGTAGTCGAGAGACTTAGAGTGAGAGCGAGAGTGAAGAAGAGAAGAGGTGGAGTTATAATAGAGGATCTTCCAAGTCTCTGGTATAATTCCAAGTCTTTCTTCATTTATCTTAGTGTTCTTCTACTTTCAGCATTTACTTTAAGTTCTTTACTTATTGTTCTTGTTGAGTGCTTTCGATCATAGATAACTTAGTATTTAGTTTGCATCTAGTTTGGGTTCTTCGCTGAGTAATCAGTGCTCTAGTTTTGGATGCAAGATTAGAGTAGTATATATTAGTGTAAGCACGGTGCTTAGACTAGTTATACCTTAGTTTGTGGCTAGCCCCCCGGATAGCTGTGGTAGCAAACAGGTGGTGACAGCCCTGGGAGCCTTGAATTCCACCACGTAGTTGGGTTAGTTCTTAAATCATAAACCTCGTTGTGCACGTCTGAGGTAAATAGTCCAGAGGGTGTGTACGGTTCGAAGAACTAGATAAACTCTTTACTACTAAGTTAGTTGTGATCTTAAGTGTGTAGGAAAACATTAATCTGTTCATCAGCCAGACCCCGCTGATTTAGTTTAGTAGTAGTTAGTCTTTCTTTCTTTTTAGTAGTAGTAGATATCAACCCCCACTCATACTTTTTGATCAACCCTGCTAGAATCACTAGTTGTTCATAGCGGTCCTAGTGTTAGTTCTGCCATAGTAGCTTCCCTGTGGAAATAAATACGATACTCGGTTACTCCCGGGTGAAGTGCTACAATAGACTTATTATGTGCTCTTGCGGAACCTACCAATAGTCATACAAATAGTTAGTTATACTTCTTACATTAAGAAGTATCAACAAACCTTTCTAGCACCGTTGCCGGGGATAGATTCCATACTCTACTCCTAGTGACGACGTTAGCAAGAGTCAACAGCGTACTAGCCTTTACCACTGACTTAGGTTGAACGCTAGCACAACGAGCCTTACTGTTAAACTGGGCCAACTACGTGGTGGAATTCAAGGCGCACAGGGCTGTCACCACGTGCTTGCTACCACAGCTATCCGGGGGTCCAGCCGTATTTGAAGGTAAGTCTATAACTAAGCACCACGCTTAACTATATTCTAACTATCTCTACCCTAGCTTTGAATAGAGACACCCTTGCGGACGTCAGAGCAAATACTTGACTTAATAAGATAAACACTAAACTAACTAAGCAACCTATTGGCAAAGATCAAACACTAAGCTCACTAGAGATTAACTACTATGGCTAAGTGAATTGATCTGTAGGATAGCTAGGCACTCAAGCAACCAATCAAGTATACCACTCAATACTGATAAGTAGAATAAAGTAATACTTGAAATGATGAAATAGAATATAGTAAAGTGCTTGAGTAACAAGAGCAAAACCTGAACTAGAGATGAAGGAAGACTCTTCCCAGCTCCAGGACCGATCACTCGCACGCCTCTACTCTGGAGCTAAGCCTTGAGCAGCGCTTCCGCGAGGGCAAAGATGCCTTGCTCTACTAGCTACCTACTTGCCTAAGCTCTCTGAGCTTCTAACCTAACTCTCACTTGCTTCTCTTGCTTGTGTTTCTTCTTGGAGTGGTGGTACTGGATGGTACGAATGAAGTGGTGCCACCAGGGGGGTATTTATAGTCTTGAGGAGTGTGGGGGATACTTATAGGGGGCAGCCAGCCGACCTAGGGCTAACCCAAGTGGCGGGCGCCAGCCCTAGGTGGCGGCCGCCACCCTCACAACCGTAGGATACACCGCCTTTGCTTCAACGGCATCCAGGAGCTCTAGAGAGGCGGTTGGTAGGTCGGTTGCATGTCCATGTAACCGCCATTCGGCCTGGATCCACGCCACTCTCTCCTGAGCCGTCCGATGCGACTGACCTAGTGACCAAGGGCCAAGATTTGGCCTTGGGATGGTCACATAGATCAGTGACGTGGCAAAGGGGGAGAGTTGGGCCTCTCCATGTGGCGGGCGCCACATTTGGGTGGCGGGCGCCACCTGTGGTCGGCGGGCGCCACCCCACTCGGGCCCAAATGGGTCCTGGTGAGTGGGATCGTCTCCTGGTGGGTCCATTCTCCAAATTTGGTCCAAATCCTGCATTCAAATAAAAATCTATGGACATGTGGAATTTGGTTAGTTTGAAACCTATTTGACTACATTTCATGCCTTTTTGGTGAATGTTAGGGTAAAATGTTGATGGTAAAACAGGTGTTTAAGGACCATCAATAGTGGATACCCTAGGAGATGTCCTAGAGGTACAGCGGAACTACCGAAGAACCCCCAAAACCAAGCGCCAAAGCAACGAGGCAAAAACTGCACAAGCAAGCTCCTAGAACTATCGAACCTCCGATAACGGAATACCCCACTCCTATGGAGAAGAGGAAAGTGTTTGACCAAAAATACTTAGGCCAACTGGTGGAAAAGTACCTTGGAAAGATCCTTATGAAGTTAGGAAACTAACACAACAAACGGATCTCAAATCGGAGCTCGAACGCAAAAGATACGGACACTAGAATCGTCGAAACTCCGAAAGAGGAACACTTAACTCCTATGGAGAAAAAGGAAGTGTCCGACCAAAAATACTTTGACCAATGGTGTAAAAAGTACTTTGGAATGATCCTTAAGAAGTTAGAAAACCAACGCAACAAACGGATCACAAATCGGAGCTCGTACGCAAAAGATACGGACGAAATCAGCAAAACTGTGCAGTCGCGGACTGTCCGCTAGTGAACTGTGGACTGTCCGCTATTGAACCGCGGACAGTCCGGGAATGAGTCCCGGACAGTCCACCGTTCAAAAATGAAAACAGCGACCTCGCTGCTCGTGAACAGCCCCGACCCCCGGACAGTCTGAGGATGAGTCCCGGACAGTCCGCCACTGTCCAGAAAGCCCAAAAACAGTTCGGGAAAAAACCAAAATCGATTGGATCTTGACCAAATCGAACGGGGCTGCAACCAAACTTCTCCCAAGTGTTCTTCTATGTGTTGGGAAGCTAATCCTAGAATATCATCGCTCCAAACCAAATAATCCATGAGAAATCGGAAGAACACTAGAAAAGGGGGAAGAATGAAGAACGAACGCGATTTCGACCCGATCTATGTGCTCGTGAGGCTAGAGAAGAAATCCTTCGGTGGAAAGAAGGAGCTCACGACATAGAACAATTTGATTCAAATAGAATCGCAAATCATCACTCGAAGAGGGAGAACGAGGCAAATCTCTGAGAGGGGAAAAACCAAAACGCGAAGAACAAAAACGCGAATCGATCCAAATTTCAGCCAACACAAGAGGATTAAGAAATTGATCCTTGGATTGCTACGGGATGATGAATTGTGTAGCACACTGTGTCGGGTTACAAGCCACTCCTCGCAACAATAAAGCGTGGATGGCGAAAAGCTCAAGAACAAGAGCCACTCCTCTCTCTAACCCTAGCCTCCTCTCAAAAGAACAAAATGAGAGTGACACCTCCAAGGATGGCTGCCCTAGCAGCCCCTTCACATATATATAGGCGCACGTCCGAAGACCAAAACGCCCTCACATGAAGCACTCAACCCAAATACCCCCCAGGGGTAAAACTGTCCAACCCTAGCGGTTTTCATCCGACGGCCACACCCGCACATCCAGTAGCTTCGCCTTGACGCGACCTCTCTGATGCCGCCACGTGCCGTCATGTCGACCGCCGCGCCTTCTCATCGATAGCTTCACCGCAACGCAAGCCTCTCGGTGCCGCCATGCGTCGACCGTCCTTTTGGACCTTCCCCCCAGGTTTGAGGCCCAAACCGGGAAACCTGCCAGCCCAGGTTTTGAGGCCCAAACCTGGAAACCGTCCACCCGAGTTTTAAGGCCCAAACTTGGAAACCCGCAAGCCCAGGTTTTGAGGCCCAAACTGGAAACCGTCCAACCCGAGTTTTGAGGCCCAAACTCAGAAACCGGCCACCCGAGTTTGAGGTCCAAAATCGGAAACCGTCGAGGGTAGCTTTTTAAGGCTCAGCTACCGAACCCGCGCCGTAGACGGGATGTGGTTCGCACACCCCGACCACCGACAACGCCTTCGCCTTCCTTCTTGACTTGGCCGACGGCACTTGCGCCGCACGCAAGCCCGTGTCTGACCTCCCGCCAAGTGCCACGACGCCATCGTCTTCCTCCCGACTCGGCCGATGCATCGCACATCCCCATGTGCTCCTGCTCGCCGATGCCACGTGCCAGCTACCACAGTTGGTCCTCTGGCCCTCTAGTCCATCGGTCCAAGCCTCACGTTCGCCCTTCACCGCTCTAGGTACATCGGCATGGCATGTCCGCCGCACGGCACGCCCATCCTTCACCGTTCCCGGTCCATCGGCACGACACGTCTCTACTTGACCTTCACCTCGCCATCGACCATTGTATCCGAGCTCAACACCTGCACATCAACACAGCCAAGAGACACATGTTGCACACGCACACCAGCACAGAAACACCACAACTCAGCGCCACCGGCTAGTCATAAACATTAAGCACATAGCGAGATATGGACTAAACTGGGAAAAGCCTCAAACCTTCCTCATCAAAATTCAATCATTCATCATATATGTTCTCATACTTTCCTTGCTTTCCTTGCTTGAAATGAAGTGATGCCCCCAGGGGGGGTATTTATAGCCCAAGTGAGTGAGGGGGGTACTTATAGGGGGCAGCCAACCGACCTAGGGCAAACCCTAGTGGCGGGCGCCAGCCCTAGGTGGCGGCCGCCACCCCCCTAGCCCTTGGATGCACCGTCATTGATCTTACGGTCTCCAGGGACTCCTCCAAGGCGGTTGCATGTCGGTTGCATGTCCAGATAACCGTCATTAGGTCATGATCCACGCCACTCCCCTCCTGAGCCCTCCGATGCCACTGACCTAGTGACCAAGGGCCAAGATTTGGCCCTGGGGTGGTCACACGGATCAGTGATGTGGCAGGGGGGAAGTTTGGGCCTCTCCCTTGTGGCGGGCACCACCTAGGGGTGGCGGGCGCCACCCCACTAGGGCCCAAATGGGTCCTGGTGAGTGGGCTCGGCCCCTGGTGGGTCGATTCTCCAAATTTGGTCCAAATCCTGCATTCAAATAAAAATCTATGGACATGTGGAATTTGGTTAGTTTGAAACCTATTTAACTACATTTCATGCCTTTTTGGTGAATTTTTGGGTAAAATGTTGATGTTAAAACAAGTGTTTAAGGACCATCAACAAGCTCCCCCAAGCTGACCTGTTGCTCGTCCTCGAGCAACAATGCGGTTTAAGCATTGAGCATGAAATAGATAGCAACTTAAGATGTATACAAGTGCATATTGTATAGTGAGAAATAACTTAGTGTATATCATTAATCATAGCAATGTGGGGCTTATAGCTTTTTAGTTCAAACATGTAAGAGTGAAATGAAGCAGTAGATAGGAAACTTTTATCTTACTTAGGTTTGACTAGGATTCTGTCTGGAGGTTTTTTAAGGTTTTCAAAAGATAAAAACTTGCTTAAGTCCTCCAAGATTCACTCAATCACTCAATGGTGTTTAAATCCTCACTTAGGCCAAAATGTAGCCTCTCCTATTTCTAAAGAATGATATGTGGAGTTATAGGTAGGCTAAAAATCATGAGCAAATTGCATAATGTTTATTGCTAAGCTAGACAGTCAGATCATAAGGAGCAGGAAATCATAAAAATTGATCAAGATGTGCATGTGTGGTTATGTGGCACTACTGCACAAAGCTTAACCGCAGTGGGCGTTTTAGCTTTACCGCAGCGGGCAACAGCGTCCGCTACGGTGCTAAGGCCACGGTTAATCGTGGCCATTACCGCAGCGGGCAACATAAGGTGCCCGCTGCGGTTAATAGCATTTACCGCAGCGGACAACCTTAACCGCCCGCTGCGGTAAATTATTAACCGCAGCGGTCGCTTTAGGTTGCCCGCTGCGGTAGTTGCGTTTAACCGTAGCGGGCAGCTTATGTTGCTCGCCACAGTTATTAATTTTGGATTAAAAAAAATAAATAATGCAGCCAGCAGAAACAGCAGGATATAGCCAGCAGAAACAGCAGAAACAGAAGGATTGCAGTTTTCAAATAATTCCAGAATTCCAAATTTCTAACAGATAAATATATATATGCACATATAAACCATCTGGACATAACATACAAAGTGACTTAGTTGTTTGTTGTCATCATATACACATTGACTTAGTTGATTTCAAATTCAAATTACAATTCATATTTCAACTTGATGAGCATAATCTGTCGGACGAAGCATTGTGTTCCATTTGCGGAGCTTCTCGTATTGGGGTAGCAACGCCAGCTCGGATTCGTTGTCAAAGAACGTTTCTCCTTCGAGAATGCATTTCTCCATTACAAACTTGCATATGTCCGTCTTGACTTGTTTAAAGCACATCATGCGGCTCTGCTGCTCTCCCCAATACTTGACACCTTCCTTGAGCTTCTTCCAGCTATTGGTGTACTCCTTGCTTTCCCTTAGAAACTCGCATGTGTACAAGCCACATGTCTTCAATCCTAGTGGTTGTTTGGCGCACTGCACGATTGATACACAAGCATTAGAACCCATATATATGTATGAAACATGAATTGAACCTTTGAAATACTAACCGGGAAATCTCGTCGGATTTTGAGGTGGTACCTATGCTTGTCCTTGAACTTTTGAGTTCTTCGATCCCAGAATCCGGGCACCTTTTGGTATTCCTTATAAGCGTTGTACGAAATATAATAGTTTTAGCCACAATTTAAAAATGTATGGTAACCGTAACTGATGAAAAAGCTGGATGACTTACTTTTTCAGACAATCTTCGAATGCCTTGTACCCTTGCTTGTTTGGTACGCTCAAGGAGTCAAACACACAGGCCCTGCCATCTTGAGGGTATATGATAAAAGCGACCCAGTGGCCACCAACGAGGCCCTGGCTGCACCATTGCAACAGAATAGTGTTTATGATGAGTAGAAGGCATGATATGCTAGCGACTTAGGTGTACGTACATGTATTTGACTTACCCAAAGTGATAGGCAGCCATTATACACTCTGGCCCATCCGGCTTGATCTTCTTCATGCATTCTAGTATGTAATTTTTCATCTTAGTCTTCTCGGCTTTCATATTTTCTTCATATTTCTTCTCTCGCTGTCGAACTGTCATCTCCGGATCAGTGATCTCGAAACCCTTGATGACTCTTTCGGCAATATGTGCAGGAGAGAGGTAGAGTATAGGACGTGTCTTTTTATTACTTACAGTGACCGTCATGCTGCACGGACAAGTCATCGTGACATAATAAGTATAGAACTATGGAAAATACGAATGTAGTGATCTGTGGAAGTTGCATTCATCGCTTACAGTGTGAATAGGGTGATTTGAACGATGTCCAGGTCTTCTTCCTGCATCAGGTTGTACATGTCGCTAAAGTCGACGGGTAGGTGCATTTCGTTACCAGCGGGCAAGTGGAAGTTCTCCGTGGGAATCTTGACGTTAAAACTTGACATCCCGGCTTTTGCAGCTTCCATGTACCATAGATGGAACCTCCTTGTATCCCACTTTTCCTCGTCGATGAGCTGGGACTTGGGAATCATGAACTTCCTGCACACATAGTGGCCAGGGCAGTCTTCGGCCTCATCAAATAGTTGACGGGTAGTTTCAGGCCTGGCAAACGATGGATAGGGATGTTAGTAGCATATATACTATGGACGTGGTATTATGCTCAATGTTACCATACCTTTCGAACGTGAGCGTGTACAGGAGCTTGTCGGTGGACGTTCTTGGATTCTTGGTGGGTGGGGGAGGACATTGGCTTGTGGTTGACGGGGGAGGTGTCTTCATCCCTGTTGCCTCCCCCGTCATGCCTCCATGTTTCTCATTCGTGCTTGGCTGGCTTGTCGTGTTGTCGCCCTTACCGGCTTCTGAGCTTCTTGCCTCATGGACCGGGCCGATTGGCGGACTATTTGGAGGCGGGGGAGACACAGTTCCCATGTCAGTGCCCTTTTCCTTTTCCCCGCCATCACCTTCTACCTTTTCCTTGTCCCCGCCTTCGCTACTGCCTTCTCCTTTGTCCTTTCCCTTTCCCTTGTCCCCGCCCTTTTCTTCGTCATCATCGCTGCCGTGATCTGGATCTTTCGGAGGACAAGATCCGGCGGCTGATGGTTGTGATGCTAGTGTCGGCGTTGGAGTTGGCGTCCGAGCAATGATCTCGATGTCCTCACGGTTCCATACGACTTCCAATCCAAGTGCCTGCCCTAGGTGCCTGGCCGTTTGTAGGTTGGGATGGTCCAATTCAAAATGTTCCTGGTCGGGAACGTGCCATAACGGGCTCACGACCACATAGTCTTCAGGGGTGTTGTCTTTGTTGAAGTCGTGAATATCGTGGGGTGCAAGAATGCATCCCTCGGCCACCACCATCTTCTTGGACCTTTCGAACGGGATGAGGAGTTGGACGTGCTGGTTTTCCTTGAAGTCCTCGTTCGAGACCCTTGGGCGATCCTCGTTCATCGGCAGTAAGGCTTTCTTTTCCTTTGCTTGAGGATTGGGCAGGCCATGGTGATCAAACATCTTCGACCTCATCGCGACCATCTCCGGGTCATTGCTCGTGAAGGCTTCCTTTATTGAGCTTTTGATCATTTCAGCCATGCCTTCATTGAAGCCCTTGTTATATAGCTCATCTTTATACCTCTGTCTGGACTTGTATGTGGCTGCGTCGGATTGCCATGACTCAACTGACTTCCAGCTCATCTTCGACCCGACACCACGAACGCGGCCGCGATGCTCGGGGGTTCCTAGGACCTCGGTGAGCAAGTCGTGGCCCCGGCGGACCACGATGCTGTCCTTAAGCTTTGCTTTCTCCATCAAAGTGTTCTCGACGTCCTCGAGGTGGGGCTCGTTAAACTTGGTTGCCCCGGGCTTCAGCCTCTTTGGAATGCGGGCCCTCATGTAGTCCTTTGCCCTTGGGTCGGTGCCCTCATACGGATCTGGAACCCCGGCAGCCTGTCTTGCTTGTTCTTCTTGCTACCACTTGGTCCTCTGACCGGCAAAGCCAGTCATGCCCAAGTGGTGAGGATTCTTGTTCCTCTTCGCGAGCTCACTGAACTTAGCGCTCTTTTCCTCTGCTTCTTGCGTCTTTCTCAATTCGCAGAAAGCGTCCCACACGTGTGTCTTGACCATAGTGTACTTCAGTAGTGGCGACTTCCCCTTCTTCAGGTAATTTCTGGTCAGCATGGACCTGAAGTTGCAAAGCGCAGTCGACGCCACGTGCAAAGCCCACTCTTGGCACTTCTCCATGTCAGCTGAGGGCGGATATCTGAATCTCCTTGTCACCTCACCCCATACATTGTTTTTAATGTCTTTCGGTACATCGTGCCAGTTGGGCCAAGTGATCTCCACCTTCTCTTTGGCTATACACGCCACTTGATTGCTGAACTTGCCAATGATTGTATCTGGAGCTATTGGGTTTCCCTCTGGCCCCACCGCATCGATGATATGCACCTCGTTTTCTTTGTCCAACTTGTGCCTCCCGTGTTGTCCCCTCACCCTCTTCTGGCCCTTAGATTTGGACGAAGAGGTTGCCGTAGAGGGAGCGGGGGCTTCCTCCTCCCTGACCGTGTCTTCGTCCCAAAACTCGAGCTGATGAGGCACAATCGGCAGCTGTTGACAAGAGTGACGAGCCTTTAGTGATTCAATCGCGTCTTTGTACATGTTAGAAAGCCAGCGTGTTGCGTACACCTCGAGACTCTCTGCTTCGTCCGCCCCTGGTACATACGTGGGATCGTTGCCCTCCTCTGTACGCTGCTTCTTTGGCGGTGGAGTCACGGACACCTCACTCATCAAGCTGGTTGACGAGGAGCTAGGGGTAGGGTCCCTCCATTCGTTTGTTTTGTCTTCCGCCATTTCAGTTCTACATATACACAGACACGTATATAATATGATCAGTTCAAAGCTTTTGAATAAAAAATGACACGTATAAGTTTTTGGCTCAGATTTGCCCCTAGGTCAACACGTCATTGCTAAACTGGTTACTTGTAAAATACAAGCCATCCTAGTCTAGCAGCTGACTCAGCATAGAAAGTAGGGGGGCAATTAATCATCATTGCCGCTGCCTCAACATAGATCGAAAGGGGTCACATCATCGCATTTGCCACTACCTCAGCTTACAAGTTCGAAAAAAATCATCAATGCAAATGCCATAGTAGGAAGTAGGGAGAGTAGTAACAGAGAGTAGTAGTAGGGAGAGGAGTAGGGAGTATAAAGAGAGGAGTAGGGAGAGGAGTATAAAGAGAGGAGTATAAAGTAGTACAGTAGTATAGAGTAGTAGGGAGAGGAGTAGTAGGGAGAGGAGGAGGAGTAGTAGTAGTAGTAGTAGTAGTAGTAGTAGTAGTAGTAGTAGTAGTAGTAGTAGTAGGGAGAGGAGTATGAAGTAGTACAGTAGTATAGAGTAGTAGGGAGAGGAGTAGTAGGGAGAGGAGTAGTATGGAGAGGAGGAGGAGTAGTAGTAGTAGTAGTAGTAGTAGTAGTAGTAGTAGTAGTAGTAGTAGTAGTAGTAGTAGTAGGGAGAGGAGTAGTAATGAAGCACTAGTACAAAGTAGTAGTAGAGAGTAGGGCATTTGCATAGTGTAAAAAAAACATCACATGGCATCATAGGTCGCAAATAAAAAAGCATCAGATGGCATCATAGGTAGTGGCATTTGCATAGTAGAGTAAAAAGGCATCAAAGTGCATCATAGGCAGCAAATAAACTCCGAATTAAAGCATCACGAGACATAAGACAGGTTCCATCTGAAGACAAGTAGTAACCAGTAGTAAGTAGTAAGTAGACAGAAGATATGTAGACAGGAGTACTAGCAATAGAGGAGTAGGCAAAAATCAAAAATCATGATCTAAACCATTCTGTTCCACAGACCATAACAGTTCCGTTTATACCTCAGAGATGATTCATAAGCTAAATGCACCTAACAGTTCGGTTTTCCAAAACTTTATATGGCTATGTGGAGGCATAACCATCAGTAATGCATCAGTTTCTATGCATCAGTTCGGTTAAACTTTCTATGGCTGTGTGGAGGCATAACCATCAGTAATGCATCTGTAACCATCAGTTTCTATGGTTAAACTGATCCACAAACCATAACCATCTCATCCTGGATGGTTATGATTAAAGATGCACTGAACTAGACTATGTACCTAGGCGCATATCAAAATTTGTGGCATTTGCTCTGTAGTTGCTCTAAAAAGGACCATGAACTCATGAATTGTACTGACCACCAATTGGCTAATTAATACACAAATTAATCTTTAGGATTTCATCCAGAAAACTCAATCCACCACCACCAATAGATGTAGATTGGTACTCAACATCTCAACCAGAGTAAACAATGTAACACTGCTGAATTTACCTAAAATAAACAGTGCCAAACATAGTCTTAACTAAATATAACTGGACAGATTCTGGACAGATTGAATTTCCCCACATCCTAAGACTAGCAGTGGAGTTCCAGTTTACTAAAAACTGTGATCCACATCCTAAGACCATCAGTTTTAGCATCAGGGGCATAACCATCAGTTTAGTACCCATTTCCCCATCAGTTCAGTTTAGTACCCTTACCTGAGGAGGACAGTGGAGTACGGTGGCGCGGCGGTCGGCTCCGGTGGGTAGGGCACCAGCAGCGGACGGCGACGTGGCTCCGACGATGTGGAGGAAGGCGGTGGCTAGGGCACCGCCGCGAGGTCATTAGGTAGGGCACCAGCAGCAGACAGGGGCTCCGGCTCCGGTGGGTTGGGCACCAGCAGCGGACGGCGGCGTGGCTCCTGCGATGTGGAGGAAGGCGGTGGCTGGGGCACCGCCGCGAGGTCGTTAGGTAGGGCGGAGGAGGAAGGGCGCGGACGACGACGGGCGCAGAGCGGAGCAGGACGGGCGCGGGGGTGGAGGACGACCGGCAATGGCGATGGCGGCGCGGTGGAGGAAATCGACAGCCCTTCGGGGTTGAAACGATGACGCGTGAAGGACTAAAGTGCCCTTCGGGGTTGCGGGTCTTTTATATGCAGTGATTAACCAAAGCGGGCAAATTAAGACGCCCGCTGCGGTAAACATTAACCGCAGCGGGCATCTTTATTTGCCCGCTTCGGTTAAACTAAATAACCGCGGCGGGCGAATTAAGACACCCGCTGCGGTTGTTCGTTTTAACAAATTAAGATTTGTTATTAATAATATTAACTTATTAACAAAAAACTATTACAAAAATGAGATTTGTTATTAATAATGTTAGCTTATTAACAATAATTTATTACAAAAAATATCTCTAATGCTTTGACATAACTTGTCCACTACTTTATTACCTCTCATTTTGGTGCGGGGGCTTTCACGGACCGCTTCTCACCATCGGGACGGGCCCAGGGCTTGATACCGCTCTTGTTGCAACGGTCCTCGACGGCCTTGATCTTCTTTGCAAAATCGGTAAAAAGTTGGAGCTCTACATAGTTGTTGTATTGTTCTGGGCTTTGGACGCCATCAGCTCCAACAATCCGCTGCTTTCCAGACACGACCACATGCCTCTTTGGGTCCTCCGGATAGGTATAGTAGGCCACTTGCGCGACATTGGTTGCGAGTACCCATTGGTCATCTTTGTACCCGATACTTTTGAGGTTCACGGTGGTTAGCCAGAAACTGTCGACCGCAACTGCTTTGGGGTTTACCCAGTGGCACCGGAAGACGGTTACGCATACGTCCTTGCCATAGTCAAGTTCCCAAATTTCTTCAATGTGGCCATAGTATTGCGTCCTCGTGTTTGTGGCCTCGTCGACGCCCTCATATCGAACACCGCAGTTCTGTGCTGCGCTCTTCTTGTCCTTCTCTTTCGTGTGGAACCTATACCCCTTCACATCGTACCCTTGCCACGTCGTGATTTGGCTTGACGGGCCTTGCAGAAGCTTCTGCACGGTCTCTGTATCTTCATCATCAGGGCATCTTTCTAGGGGTACGTGTTGCTCTTTGAGCCAATCTATGAAACTGTTCCTGTGCTCATGCTGGACCCATGCCTCTGTGCGTTGTTCGTCATTAGCGGCGCGGATCTCTTCTATGTGCCTCTCAACATATTTCTCCATGCTCACCAACTGATGAAGGATGTTGTAATGAGCTTGTTCAATCTCCTTGTATGGTATATCCATGCGAACTTTTCGGCCCGTGCACCCCATGCCCGCGGTTCTGCCCTCGTGCTGATGGACAGGCAACCCAATCGCCCTCCCATCTTTTATGTACCTCAAACACCAGTTCACTGCCTCTTCGGTTGTGTACGCCTCGATCATAGAGCCCTCCGGGTGAGCACGGTTATGAACATATCTGTTGAGGGTGGACATGAACCGCTCGTACGTCCACATCTTGTGTAGGTACACGGGGCCTAGTTGCTCGATCTGATCCACCATGTGCATCATTAGGTGTACCATAATATCAAAATATGATGGGGGAAAGCACATCTCAAGCTGGCAAAGGGTCTCCGCGATGAAGTCCTTAAGGGCAGGGAGGTCAGCCTTACCGATGACCTTCTGCGTGATGCGGTTAAAGAAGTATGATATCCGAGTGACCACCATCTTCACGTACTCTGGACCGATAACCCTTATCACAATTGGAAGGAACACCGTCAGCATGATGTGGCGGTCATGTGCGTTGTAGCCAGTCAATGTGAGGTCTTTCAAGGAGACGAGGCTTTTAATGTTGGAAGAGAAACCGGTAGGCACCTTGATACCCCTGAGAAGGTTGAGCATAGCAGTCTTCTCGCCATGCCTTAGGTTGTAGGCCGCACCTGGAAGATCGACTTTACCATTATGAGGTGACCCAGGGTGAAGGTCCTGCCGGATGCCCTGGTTGAGAAGATCCGTCCATGACTTCCGACCATCCTTCGTCTTTCCCGGGATGTCCAGCACGACACCGATCGTGCTATCAAAGACGTTCTCCTCGAGATGCATACAGTCGATGGCATGGGGTGTTTTCAGTGTCTTCCAATATGACAGGTACTCGAAGAAAATCGACCTCTTCTTGAAAGGAACAGAGGAGACCTGTGACGCTTCCTCCGTCGTGTCTCGCTTTCGCTTCCTCGTTTGTTTTGTCCCCTCCTCTGGTGGCTTCTTCTTCTTCCCAAACTCGATCTGATCAATACCCTTCACCATCTCATAGACCTTTGGCCCCCAACTAGTCTGCGCCGGTGGTTCACCCTGTGGCTCGCCCTGATCATCGAACAATTGATTCATGACACTTCTTCTATATCTGTGCCTTTTCGGAAGGAACCGCCTGTGCCTCATGTAGACCATCTTGTTTGATCCGTTGAGGTAAGTGTAGCATGTCTCGTCGATGCACATTACGCAACCGGTCTTCCCTTTGATCTGCCCCGACAGTGAGAAGAGGCCGGGGTAGTCGGTGATGGTGACAAAGATGATGGCTTTTAGGGTGAACTTCTCCTTGAGGGACGCATCCACCATCTCGACCCCAACATCAAATAGCTCCTTCATTTCCTCCATTACCGGCTCCAGGAAAACATCGATATCATTGCCGGGCTGCTTCGGTCCCGAGATAAGCATGGTCAACAAAAGATACCTGCGCCTCTAACACAGATGGGGAGGTAGGTTGTACATGGTCAGTACGACCGGCCAGGTGCTGTGGGAGCTGCTCAGCTCGCCGAACGGATTCATCCCATCGGTGCTCAGCGTGAACCAAACGTTCCTGGGATCTTTGCCAAATTGCGGGTAGGCCTTGTCGAAATCTTTCCACTGCTGGCCATCGGAGGGGTGCTGCAACATGCCATCGTCCTTCAAGCGGTCAGCTGATGCATGCCAGGACATGAGCTTCGCGTCCTCTGGGTTCCCAAATAGCACACGGAGGCGGTCGATCACTGGCATGTACCACACCGACACTGCCGGACTTCTCCTCAACGTGTAACCCTCTTCTTCCTCATACTGCTGATGAGCCGAGATGCGATTGGCTGCAACATTGCTCTTCTTGACACCCTTCTTCTTTTTCCTCTGACCACCTCGCAAGGCCTCATCGTCGTCTGCATCCACGCGATAGCCAGCATTTCTCTTTTAGCGACTGGCGCCATAGTGCAGACAGCTCGTCAAATTCTCATACTTTATGCCCCGATAGAGGATGCAGTGGTTAGGGCAGGCATCGAACTTTCTAAGCTTCATCGCCACTGGCCGGATAAGCTTCTTCGCCCGATACGTATTTGTTGGGATCTTGTTACTCGTCGGGAATGTTTTAGCAAGGTAACCTAACAGCTCATCAAAGCTAGTGTCTGACCACCCATGCCGAGCCTTCATCATCAACATGTGGAGGTTGAAACGGAGCACCGTGCAATCCTTCGGACATTCCTCGCCGTCCTTATATAAAGGATCAAGTGACGCCTGCTTCATCTCTCTGAAATTTTCTAGCCACTTCGGGGAGCCATACACGACGTCATCTTCGTCGATGTGGTTGACTAAATCCTGAAACAGCTGCACATCCGCAGGGTCCTGCACCGTAGCGTCCTCAACATCTCCACCACCATCATCTGTCATATCCTGGAGTACATCTGCCTCCACAGCGATGTGGTCACGAGCACTACTGTCACTGAAGGCAGGAGCTACTGTTGCTGATGAGACGTGCGCTCCAGGATCTTGGTTCACCGTCGCCGTCGACGCTGAGCTTACTCCAGATGCCGCCCCGACACTCGGATCGAATCTCTCGCCGTGATGAGTCCACAACGTGTAATCATCCATGAAACCAAAACGAATCAAATGAGATTGCACTGTGCCTTCGTCTTTGAAGGCGGTCAGATTCTTGCAACGATGACATGGACATATGATTGTCGTCTGGTTCGATCTCTCACGGTCAGCTTTCGCAGCGGAAATAAACTTTCTCACTTCAATGATATACCGCACATCAAGTACTCTATTGATCTTATACATCCATTCCGACCGGTCCATCGTACCTGCGATCCTTAATTAATAACACACATCATGAATCACAAAACAAAGATGAATTAGAAAAAAATAATAATTTATTATATTTATGTTAAATCTAGGGACAGAATTAATAACAATGGCAAATAAAATTAATGCATCCATGATGAACTTAGAGAAACAAATACAAGTTTTCTCTCTCCTACATGAAACTAGATCTAAAAGGGAGGCTACAAAGAGAAAAAAGAGAGGGGAAAGAGGGTGGAGATCATCTAGGTACCTCTTGTAGAGTACTTCTCCTCCAAATCAAACAAATAAACCTCAAAAACAAGTTATTTGGGACAAAAATTCGGCAAAACTTCTTTCCCCGTTTTTGGTCTAGAGGAAGAAGATGATCGGGTTCTGCTGGCGGCGGCGGTGCCTTAAATAGCAAAGAATAACCGAAGCGGGCAACGTAATGAGCCCGCTTCGGTTAATCTTATTTAACTGCAGCGGGCATGTTACGTAGCCCGCTGCGGTTAATCATTAACAGCAGCGGGCATATAAGGAAGCCCGCTGCGGTTAAATAAGATTAACCGCAGCGGGCACCTTACGTTTCCCGCTTCGGTTAATGATTAACCGCAGCGGGCACTTCGGCGGCCGGCCGCTGCAAGCCGGCCACCGAATAACCGTGGCGGGCAAAAACTGTGGCCGCCACGGAGCCCATTTAGGCAACGCTGCGCAATTTCTTTTTTGTAGTAGTGTGGAAGTGTATAGAGAGATATTTCATAATCCTTCCTAGTTAATTTCTGGGGTCTAGAGCTAATGATAACTCTCTCTTTTTTTACTCGATACATAGTGAGTAGACAAAAATGTGTCCTCACATTTTCTTAGGACATAGTCCTCTCTTGAGCTACTTTGCTCACTTTTTTTTATATCTCTCTTTTTTAGCTCTAGATTTCCCCAGATTGTGTATAGGAAAGGATTTTAGAAATGAAAAGGGGGAAGAGAGAGAAATGCTTATTCCCAGTGTAGGAATAGCATAAGGCTAGCAATGGAACGTTTGACAAGGTATTGCATATCTCCAGTGTAGAGAATGAGCAACTTATTTGGTGGTTGCAAACTTCCAAAGTGGAGAGTAAGCAATTTATGGTGGGTGTGTGTATCTTGATCAAAAGAAATGATAAGCTTCTCTACTAAGATCTATGAGGTCTAACAAAGCTCAACACAAACAAAGCTCTTTGTAGTTTTGACTAACAAATATTTGGCTAGTGGTGGGATGGGATAAAATCCAGGAGGAACTTTTAGCAAGGTTTTCATGATTTTTAAAAGGAATCCCCCAGATTAGGTCCTAATTTCACCTTAGCAAGTTTAAAGAATTACTCCATTCCTAACTAACTTTATTCACTAAGAATGATTTTAGTTAACACATGTGCAACCCACAAAAGCTACAACTTAGATAAAACTAGTTATTCTAACTGTAACAATAGCATTTGCATGGCATATTTTATTTCTTATTCAGGTTCTAACATTTTTAAGCAGATTTTATTATTTTTACTCATGGGATAATTACTTAGGCATGTATATAACATTCAAAATTTTTCAAAAGATATAGAATTTAAGAACCGAACATAAAGAGTAAGGTTGAAACATACCTTATTGGCGCGAGGATCTCCCCTAAGCTGGCTTCTTGCTTGGTGAAGGGTCTTCATCTTTCTCGGTCGGAGCTCTTGTTCTTATTTTATTAAAAATGAAACTATCTAATGTTGTGAAAAAGGGAAACTATCGTATTATGATATTTTATTATTCTAGCTAAGTTAACATATAATTATGCATATAACTAATGATAACTGATTTTTTTTTCTTTTTTTTAGTTACATGCATGACATATGTTATTTATTTGAAAAAGGGAAATTTGAAGGGAAATTTAAAAGTAAATCCATACCTTAGATCCATGGAATTTCATCCTTATTTGGTGGATCTTCTTCCTTGGGTGCTTCTTCTTTAAGTACTTCATCGGGTTCTTCTTCTTTTGGCACCTCTCCTTTGTTATGTGAATTACACAACTCAGTAGAAGGTCGTTCTTTCTTTCTGTTCCACCTTGTTCTTAGGCGCCTCTTCTTGGTACGAACCGGTTTTGCTTCCTGCATGTTAGCGGCATATGCGGGACCACGGGAAAAGGAGAATATTTCCTTCCTCCCTCCTAATGTCATTTGCATTTTACCACTCCCCACATATATGCAAGCATCAACAATGTTCAAGAAAGGTCTACCTAAGATTAGAGTCACATCTTTCCTATTTCTCATATCTAGTATTATGAAATTCGCAGGAACATATGAACCTCTAATATGAACAGGTAAATCAGTGACTATTCCTTCTACATAGCATGTTGATTGATCAGCTAGCACGACATAGGCAGATGTGGATGACATGGGTCGAAAGAACGAGTTTTCATAGAAATCCTTAGATAAAACATTCACACTCGATCCTAAATCACACATGGCATTTTTAAAGACATCACCAAAGATTGAGCATCTAATTATGGGACTACCAGAATCACCCTTTTTAACAGTCATGGTTTGATCTTCATAATAGTTAAAATATTTTATTTCAACCATATTTGCAGTTTCCATTTTAGGTTTAGCCGGAATTTTGCCAATTTCAAAAGATGGTATGATCGTAGCATGTTGAGCTAATTGGGTTTCTAACATCTTATTAAAGCTAAGTTGATTTTTTAGAGCAGATGAGAAATCTTCCAATTTAGCATTTATGTTCTCAAGCATTTTATCATTTGACATTAATTTCTTATTCAAAAATTCAATAGTTCTACCTTGAGAGTAGACTAGATTCTTTAAGAACGAGAAATTATCAGTACTTTGGAAATTAGAGCGAGGGAATGAATTATTACCTTGAGAGTTGGAGTGCTGATTCCATCCTTGATTTTGTTGGCCGAAACCGTTGTTGTTGTTGTTGTTGATGATGAAGTTCAAATCTTCATGTAACTCGGGGTAGTGGTTCCTAGAATGTCCAGTTTCTCCACAGACTTCACAAGTCATGTAGGATTCCATAGATTGGACACTCTCTTGTTGGTTCATCTTCTCAAAGCTGTCCAGCTTCTTGGCCAGCACGTCCATCTTGGCCACGATCATATCGGCCTCCTTAAGGGAATGCATACCTCGCTTACAGGGCTGCAGTCTCTCGTCATTCCATCCTTGGTTCGACACCATCTTCTCTATGAGAGCCTTAGCATCTGCAACATTCAAAGAAAAGAATGCACCGCCGGCGGCGGCATCCAAATGGTTTCTAGAGAGTGGGGTTAGGCCATGGTAGAAGTTTTGGATCAACAGCCAGTCCTCCATACCATGGTGTGGACAAGCAGTGACGTA
Organism: Coix lacryma-jobi var. lacryma-jobi; assembly: GCA_009763385.1. Classification (NCBI taxonomy): domain Eukaryota; kingdom Viridiplantae; phylum Streptophyta; class Magnoliopsida; order Poales; family Poaceae; genus Coix; species Coix lacryma-jobi. The sequence continues at coordinate 15,144 of VDCT01000272.1, read as the reverse complement.
CTCTTGCATTCTCTCCCAAGCCTCGGGAATAGATTCCTTGGCTTGTTGCGTAAAGCTGGAGATTTTGTTGCGAAGAGCGTTCGTCTTGCCCATCGGAAAGAATTTAGCGAGAAAAGCATTGGAACACTTGTCCCATGTGTCTACAGCGTTACGATTGGTATAGAACCATTTCTTCGCTTTTCCTAGGAGAGAAAAGGGAAAGAGACGAAGACAGATGGCTTCTTGGGTTATCCCCTTAATGGTGAAGGTGCCGCAAATCTCCAAAAATTGTTGGAGGTGAGCACTGGCATCCTCATGAGCTTTGCCACAGAATGGGCTAGCTTGGACCATCGTGATTGTTGACGCTCACTAAGTGTCATATTTTTAGCATCAACAAGGACATATAACACAACACAAGGGCCTAAAATCAACCAAAAACCTTTTATAAACTAACGATTTCCACTTGTCCTTGAAGTTTATTTGAATGTAGGAAATTGCTGGGTTTTTGAGCAAAATGACCAAGAGGACCCACCAGGAGGCGAGCACACTCACCTGGGCTCACTTTGGGCCAAGGTGGGGTGGCGCCCGCCACCCATCACTGGCGGCCGCCAGGGGAGTGAGGCCCAAACTTCTCCCCTGCCACGTCACTGATCCAGGGGAGGCATGCCACACTCATTTGCAGCCTTTGATCACTTAGGTCATTGCATCCAAGGGCCAAGAAGGGACGTCACATGGATCATGACCCAATTGCCCATGTGACGGTTATTTGGACATGCAACCGACCTTGGAACCACCTCTCTGGAGCTCCTGGATGTCGTTGAAGCAAAGTCGGTGGATCCAACGGCCAGGGGGGTGGCGGCCGCCACCTAGGGCTGGCGCCCGCCACCACACTCACCCCCTGACCTAATCCTAGGTCCATAAGTACCCCCTAGGTCCCTTAGGCTATAAATAGGACCCCCCCGAGCTCATTTGTACTCAGACCTCACCTCATTAGTCCCACTCTCTTGTAAGCGAAGCTCTGGTGAAGGAACACTCTAGTTGAGAGACTTAGAGTGAGAGCGAGAGTGAAGAAGAGAAGAGCTGGAGTTGTAATAGAGGATCTTCTAAGTCTCTGGTATAATTCCAAGTCTTTCTTCATTTATCTTAGTGTTCTTCTACTTTCAGCATTTAATTTAAGTGCTTTACATATTGTTCTTGTTGAGTGCTTTCGATCATAGATAACTTAGTATTTAGTTTGTATCTAGTTTGGGTTCTTCGCTGAGTAATCAGTGCTCTAGTTTTGGATGCAAGATTAGAGTAGTATATATTAGTGTAAGCGCGGTCCTTACACTAGTTATACCTTAGATTGTGGCTAGCCCCCCGGATAGCTGTGGTAGCAAACAGGTGGTGACAGCCCTGGGAGCCTTGAATTCCACCACGTAGTTGGGTTAGTTCTTAAATCATAAACCTCGTTGTGCACGTCTGAGGTAAATAGTCCAGAGGGTGAGTACAGTTCGAAGAACTAGAAAAACTCTTTACTGCTAAGTTAGTTGTGTTCGTAAGTGTGTAGGAAAAACATTAATCTGTTCATCGGCCAGACCCCACCGATTTAGTTTAGTAGTAGTTAGTCTTTCTTTCTTTTTAGTAGTAGTAGATATCAACCCCCATTCATACTTTTCGATCAACCCTGCTAGAATCACTAGTTGTTCGTAGCGGTCCTAGTGTTAGTTCTGCCATAGTAGCTTCCCTGTGGAAATAAATACGATACTCGGTTACTCCCAAGTGAAGTGCTACAATAGACTTATTCTGTGTGCTTGCGGAACCTACCAATAGTCATTCAAATAGTTAGTTATACTTCTTACATTAAGAAGTACCAACAAACCTTTCTGGCGCCGTTGCCAGGGATAGATTCCATAGTCTACTCCTAGTGACGACGTTAGCAAGAGTCAACAAGCATTTCTGGCGCCGTTGCCGAGGAAGCAATTGGCTAGAATTAATTCTTTGTAATTTCTATTGAATTAACCCCCGTAGTTCTAGCGGGTATATATATTGTTTGTTGTTTGTGATCGTTCAAGTAGTCATGGCCGGATTCAATCTTCCGAGCGACTATCAAGAAGATCCCGAGGCCATTCTTAGGAGAGCGAGAGCTAATCTCACTCCTCCGAGGAAGAACCTGGAGCTTCGTGAGAGGAGTTCGTCGAGACAAGAATCCAAGTCAAAAGTGACTGACGAACCAAGCTGCTCCAACGATCAATCAACATCGATGTCGACCAAAACACTCCGTGAGTATTCCATGCCTACTCTTGCTCACATTCCAGTGTTACCTTCTACTAGTAATGTAGATTTGGAGCTTAAACCTCACTTAATACGTATGGCTCAAGCTATTGCATTTAATGGCAAACCTTCCGAGGATGCCAATGCTCACCTCCGGAATTTTCTGGAGATATGTAGTACAATTTCTATGCAGGGAGTTTCGCAGGATGCCATCAGACTTCGTCTTTTTCCATTTTCAGTAGTGGAAAAAGCGAAGCAGTGGTTCCTCTTCGACTCTGGACACCTGCTGACGTGGGTGAGATGCGCGGATCAATTCCTCAACAAGTTCTGCCCGATAAGTCGAACTATTCTTTTCCGTAGCAAGATTTCCAACTTCGGACAGGGAGACGAAGAAACAATCACTGAAGCTTGGGAGAGACTATAAGAGTATGTTGAATACTGTCCTCACCATGGTATGCAAGACTGGTACTTGATCTAGAGCTTCTACAATGGACTCCAGCAAGAATCTCGACAACACATTGATGCTGCCGCCGGAGGTGCATATCTCTCTCTCACTGTAGAGAAGGCAACCAAACTGATCGAGACAATGGTGGCGAATCAAGGATGGACAGAAAAACGTGCTAGAGGTATGTCTGAAATTAAGCAAGCTGATCCTGTTACCCTGCAAACTTTGGTAAAACTGCTAGAGCAAAGAATAAATGAGAATAGAGATCGTGCTGCAAAAGAGTACTACGCTAAGCAAAGAGCCGCTTCGTCAAGTGAAGGCCAAGAAGAAATTCAGAAAGAGGATGCAAAATCCCTTCTTAATAATGGTGGCTACAGAGAACCTCCAATTCCAATGATCCAACAATGGAATAATAAAGGTATGCCTCAAACCTTCGTATTTAATTCTCCTATTGGAAGATTAGTTTCTAATCAAGGTAGAATTAATGATAGCATAAATAATAAATTAATTGAACATGATAAAATGTTAGAAGGAATTTATGCTAAACTGAAAGATTTTTCTGAAGTATTTAAGGAACAAATTAATTTTAATAAGAGATTAGAGCAAACAGTAGATAACATTAAATCTCAAATTAAATACTATGAGGAGGTAAAAGCTGTAACCACGAGAGGTGGTAAATCCACTCGTGATCCACCTCATCCTAATTTGGTTCCTAGTAGCAATTCTGCTGCAAAAAAAATATTGTTAATGTTGAAGAAGACGAAGAAGAGGAGACCCCAGCTGGACCTTCATCGAAGGTACGAACTGCTCCTCATGAATTATATGATACACATGTATTACCTTTTCCAGATCGAAACAGAAATCCGACGGAAGACGACAAATTCAAGAAATTCGTCGAGGTAATTCAAAAATTATATATACATGTGCCGTTTATTGACGCTATGCAGGTTCCAACTTATGCAAAATACTTGAGAGACATGCTCAATAAGAAGAAACTAATTCCAAGTAGGGATGTGGTTAAATTGACCGAAGATTGCAGTGCGGTCATTTAAAACCAACTCCCAGAAAAGAAGGACCCAGGAAACCCAATGATCGCATGTTCAATTGGAGAGCAGCACTTCGAGCATGCACTCTGTGATCTGGGAGCAAGCGTCAGCGTCATGCCCAAGGTAATATATGATAAATTAAATCATCATACCTTGTCCCCTACTTCTATGTGTTTGCAGCTAGCCGATCAATCGCTCCGATATCCCGCGGGAATAGCAGAGAATATTCCGGTGAAAATCCAGAATCTCTCTGTCCCGGTGGATTTCGTGGTTCTGGATATTAATCCCGACCACCGGACGCCATTGATCTTGGGACGGCCATTTCTCAGCACTGCAAAGGCCACCATTGATGTAGGAGCTGGAGAAATTCAGATCCACATCAGTGGAAAGGAGGAGAAATTCCAGTTCACACCGCGACCGGAAAACACCCGTCATCAAAGTTCGTCGGTGCCGACATTCCACCATAACCACCGTGAAGGCGACACTAATCGGGAATCCAAAGCGGCTAACCAAGGTAAGTTAGGCTAAGGTAAGTCTTTATCCCCCATTTAAATTTTCGTTTTTACTTAAGCAAATTAATTTTCCTGTAAAATAGATGCTTACTAGAGTGATTAGGTGGCTCCTAGGGGGCTTAGGGCAGCCATAGCGGTGGCGCCCGCCACCCCATGCTGGCGCCCGCCACCCTAGGTTGCACTAGCCAATCTCTAGACTATTACACCTACCTCTTAGACCCAAATAACACCAAGGGAGACCCATGGCTTTGCTCATTTCAAAGCAATCACTCATTCCCATGTCTCCCCATGTCTCCCCCTCTTCACTCCACCTTTTGGACACATCTCCACCCAAAAATTCTGGTGCACATGTGATGGAGAGTGACAAGGAGAGCACTAGGTGAAAGGAGGGGTGAGTTGGAGTGAAATTCAGCCAAGGAGGGTGTTGGTAACACACTTGTCGAACCCCCGCACTTGCACAGAGTGAACGGCGAAGGTGGCCAAGCGTCGGAAGTAAAGCGGAAGCGAAGGTTTGAACTCAATCAATGCTGTGGAGTACTCATCCCCCCGCACTGTTCATCACCTGGTATTTATAGGGAATGCCAAGGGACGCGGGCCAAATTACAAAAGGGTACAGGAAAGATTCCTCACCTCCACGCAGGGAGGGAGGGCAAAAATGTAAACACACAGCTGAAGCGGAAACCCTAATCGGCCCCCCTCCAATGCGCCGCCACCTGGTTCCATTCACCTTCGGAGAGGGGGGCGGAGATTTGTCCTTCGGCCGCGCCCGCCCTTGGGCCCGCGCTCCTTTGCCGTCTGTAGGACCTTCGGCTTTACTCGCCTTCGGGAGAGAGGGCCGAAGGTTTGTCCTTTGGCTGTGCTCACTGACCTTCGACTCTGCTCACCTTCGGGCCAACGCGCCTCCGTCGCCTGCTTGGTCCGCTGACCTTGGGACCTGGCGAAGGTCGCCTGTCGTGCCGCGAAGCCTTAACCTGCAGGGAGTGCAAAAAGGGAGCATCGAGGGTCGAACTCACGTCCGAAGGTTAGGAAATTGACCCCGAAAGGAGGGGGGACCTCGCGAGGACACAAAGACCAAGCGAAGGTTGATCTTGGCACCATATCGGGCGGTGTTTTTGCCGAGGGTCCTTTTCCCCAACAGTAGCCCCTTGTTGCTTTGGATCTGAAGAACGGAGTTTTAGGCCCAAGCAGCGCATTTTGGACGGGAAAACGTAAAAGGACCCTTGGCAGCGACGCCCGCGGCTGCTTTGGGCCGTATCGTTGTACTGTAGTTCGTACTGTTGAGGCCCGTTTCGTTTTTGGCGCCGCGTTTTTCGATTGTCGTGCCGATACTGTCGCGGGAGTGCCGGCCGCTTGGTCTATAAATAGGAGGGGTAGGTGAGCGGTAAAGGACGCGCCCTCGTTCGCCCTAGCCACCCTGCTGTTGTTATTTTCCTGTAGCGAAGGTTTGTTTTAGTTTGACTGCGAGGGTCGAGACAGGCGTTCGCTCCGCGAAGGTGTTAGCGATTAGAGAGATGGCTAGGCTGAAGCAGACTGCTCGTGCTGCTTCCCCTGTTTCGGTGGAAGAGGGGATTACCTTCGAGTTTGGGCTCAGCCGAGTGTGCGCATCGGAGATTGCGTCTTATGTTAGGTGGGGTTGGATCGAGGAGGGCAAGGCGAGGACCAGCGTCGGGGAGACGGTGCCGAAGCCGGATGCGGATGAAGTTGTAGTGTTTGAAGAATTTTTTTCGGCTGGCCTTCGCTTCCCGGCCGACTCCTTTGTGGCCTCTGTGTTGCGAAGGTTCAACCTGAAGTTTCATCAGCTGACACCTTCATGTTTTACGAAGATGTCGGTGTATGTGTGGGCGTGCCGTTCCCAAGGTATCGCTCCAAACGTCGAAGGTTTTGTTCGCACTCATCGGGTGCACATGCAGCCTCGGAAGATTGATTGTGGCAAGGGTAACAGTTGTCTGGGTCAATTTGCTGTGTACACATTCTGCCACCGCGCTGGGTCGGAGTTGCCAGTGCAAGGTCAGAAGAACAAGTGGACCAGCGGGTGGTAGGAAAGTTGGTTTTACTACAAGCTCAGTGATGTGGCGGAGCTGTGTGGTGAGCTCCTGCCTCTTGGGGATGTAAGTGCGAAGGCCAAAATGGACGGCGAAGCACACGCGGCTGTTGATTGTTTGAGGGTTGTCTCGCGCTCTCAGTGCGCCCACGACCTGATTGAAGAGTATTGTTGCGCCAAGATCTGTCCTCTTCGCGAGAAACAAGTGTGGTTTGAGGTTGAGGATGACCCTCGCTACCAGGGCAAGGGGTTGAAGAGACCGAAGGTTGATTTGAACAAGGTCTGGGCAAATGTTTTCAAGAAATTTCCCAGGCGAGAGGATGGGCTCGAGGTTATATATAAGCGCGTGCAGCAGTGGGTGGAGGAGTTAGTTGGCAAATTGTCAACGTTGGAAAATAAAGCTATACATAGCGCGATGGGCGCCGAAGGTCGGGTTAACAGACTGTTTGGCATTCTTGGCATTGAGTATCCAAACTGGCCCGCTCCGTCGAGCGAAGATGCTCCGAAGAAGAGGAAGCGTGCCGCAGCGGGAGATGGAGTTGTCTCTCGGCCGAAGAGGGGTCGTGGCCGCGGGCGCGGCGGTCCCGGTGGCCGGGGGAAGGTGTTGGCGACGAAGGTCGCAGCTGTTGTTGGTGCTTCGGGCACTTCCACATCCTCGGCCGTTGCCTCGAGCGGCCGAGGTTCTGCTAAGGTTGGAGGAGTGGTGCCCCGCGTGGGCGGTATCGAAGCTTTAATCCAGATCTCGGATGACGAAAGCGTCTCCGAAGACATCGACAAGGAAGAGAGAGAAAAGGAGAAGGGAAGGGGGGTAGAGGATTCATCTAGCGAGGGCAGCGATTCATCCGGCGGCGAGGATAACTCCGATGAAGATGTTTCTATTGGGGACACCCGAGGAAAAAGGACAGCTTCATCCAGCGCTGTTGCTGCGGCTGCCAAAGATGTTGAAGAAGTGTTGCGGGATCTGGAGGGAGAGAGCCCTCGGCGAGGGTCACTGCCCGATTACGCCGGCACGCACATTTGGGTCGAGGGATCCGAAATTAATGGTGACCGTGGATCGGACCCGGTGTCTGGAAAGAGGCCATATGGCGAAGCCAGCCGGACAAGCCTTCCATACTACGCGAAGGAGCTTGGCGTTACTGACCCGGCGACCCATCTGTACACGAGCGCGGACCTTCAGGCGACTCGTTTGCCATGCTCTCCGGAGGAAAGGCGATTCCTAGGTCGCGTGTTTAACCGGGTCTGTCTGCCGGAAGTGGAGCTTCGGCTCGCTAGCGAGCCCTTGGATAATATTCATGATGATATTGATGTGAAGGTGGCTGAGCTGATGCTCCTCAACCGGTCGGCGCGTCGAAGGTCTAGTTACAATCTTCATTATCTGAACGACCGGTTGAAAGACACGCAGAAAACCAACAAGGAGCTTCGCCGGAGCTTGGAGGACAAGGATGCGGAGCTGAAAACTGCCTTAGAGGAGGCTAAGAAGTGGAAGAAAGAAGCGCAAGAGGCTGCGAGGACCAGCGCGGAGCTCCTCGCTGCAGGACGGCAAAAAGATAAAGACTTGGCGTCTACAAACGAGCGCGCAGAAAAGTTGTCAACGGAGGTGGCAACCCAGGCCGAGGCTTGGCGTAGTAGTCTATCTAGGGATAAAGCTAAGATAGACACATGCTTGACTGAAGCCGGAGGTTCAGTCGGGGAGCCACTTCCTACAGTCAGCGCAGAGGCTTTCGAAGGTTGGTTAAGCAACGAGTTGGATGTGTTTAGCTCGTTGGTCGGGAATGCGGCTGATTTTGGTGGGTATGCCGGTGCGTTGGCGATGGCTGGAACCCTCCGACAAGCGGACTGCGAGCACCTTCGGAAAGTTAAGAAACCCAACCATATTTTTCCGACCGTTGATGAAGTGCGGCAAATGAAGGCTGATGATGCCGAGGTCCGGAACTGTGCGATGCGGTTGCTTCGCAAGTTTTGGATTGCTGGCGGCGGCCGGGCTCTTGCTTTCGAGGAGGCTGCCGAAGCAACTCGTCAGGTTCGTGTTGTTGAAGGGTCACGTTTGGCGTTATTTCAATGATTATGGGCTTGGTATTGACTCGTGTTTTCATTTTGTGTTTTTGGTGTTTACAGGCTCGTAGGGAGGCGATGCCTTCGCCGGCTGCGGCCGTTGAAATTGGCGGGAGCTCCGCGGGGGCTGATGCTCCTTGCTCTGCAGAGGCTCCGCCGCTCGAGGTTGAAGCGTTGACTGCGGAAGCCTCGGTTTCCGGCGAAGGTGTCGAACGAGAGGTGGCTGCGAAGGAGGCACCAACTGATGTTGCGGAGGCTGTAACTGGCGAGATCGAGACGGGCGAGCTGGACGGAAGCGAGCAGGTGTGAAGTTTTTGGAGTTGTATAGATGAGGTCGTTTTGTAATGGTTGCGATGCTTGTAAAACTTGGGGATGTTGAGATACTTTTCGGTATTTATGCAATGCAGGTTCCTGACGGAACCATGTTAGAAGTATTTGATGTGACGCCACTGACGCTTAATTACCAGGATACTTTTATAACTGGCGAGTCGTGGGCCCGTGCAAAGTTAAAACATCCTTCGTTGACCTTCGAGCGTTTTTGGTGGTCAAAGGTGCGAAGGTACGATTTGAAGAATAGTAGGTCGAGCAGCTTTTGGCGCGAGGCGGACTTTACTGATCGTCAAGCTACGCGCTATTTGTTTGGTCCGTCTTCGTTTTCGCAAGTTGCTTTAGATGATGATATTGATGATAGTAGTGCGTTAGATTATTTGTTTGGGCGAAGTAAGCTTGAAGTGGGTCCCAACGGATCGCTGGTGGTTCCGAAGGAGGAACCTACGGATGTGGATGAAGTACATCGTACATATATGTATCGGGCGAGGGTTTTGTCTGGTGAGCTGCCGATTGTTCCGGCAGCTCCTTTGTTGTGGGGACCTATTGTTGTGGCGGAGCCGGAGTTCGAGGAGGTTAGCGAGGGCTCTGGTGATTTGATGTTGATTGAAGGGAGCGATGGTTCCTTGTAAAAGATTTTTTATTTTTCGTATATGTTTGTTGTTGTAACGTTACTTTGTAACAGTATGAGAAAAAAGTATGGGTTTGGTGCCATGTTTGCTGCACTATTTAATGTTTCTTATATTGTTTAATAGCGAGGCCCCGTTTTACTTTTAGCGAGGCTCGCGCATTTGCTCTCGTGATGAGCTTGTTTTGAAAAAACAGCGACGCCCCCTTTTTCTTTTTAGCGAGGCTCGCGCGTTTGCTCTCGTGAGCTTGTTTTGAAAAAATAGCGACACCCCCTTTTTCTTTTTAGCGAGGCTCGCGCATTTGCTCTCGTGAGCTTGTTTTGAAAAAACAGCGACGCCCCCTTTTTCTTTTTAGCGAGGCTCGCGCATTTGCTCTCGTGATGAGCTTCTGTTGTGCTTTGCGGGGGTGCTTGAGTTTTTGGACTTCGCGCGTCCCCCACTGGGTTGAGGTGAAATTTTCTTTCTTGCGAGCCCCTGTCGTTTGTGCCAGGATGCTCGACTTTCCTCCCCTTATCTTAGGCGGAGGTGAAGTTTGCTTTTTTGCGAGCCCCTGTCGTTTGTGCCAGGGTGCTCGACTTTCCTCCCCTTATCTTAGGCGGAGGTGAAGTTTGCTTTTTGTGAGCCCCTGTCGTTTGTGCCAGGGTGCTCGACTTTCCTCCCCTTATCTTAGGCGGAGGTGAAGTTTGCTTTTTTGCGAGCCCCTGTCGTTTGTGCCAGGGTGCTCGACTTTCCTCCCCTTATCTTAGGCGGAGGTGAAGTTTGCTTTTTTGCGAGCCCCTGTCGTTTGTGCCAGGGTGCTCGACTTTCCTCCCCTTATCTTAGGCGGAGGTGAAGTTTGCTTTGAAAGGAAAAGGAATGTTTTTCGAAGCAATCTTAGCAGGTTTTCATCGAATGTAGCGCTCTTGAGAGAGACCCGCTTTTTCGATGTTTGGGAGTAGAGGTTTGGAGATTTTACTTTTTTGAGGGTTCTAATCTGTATTTATGCTTTGGATACTGCCTCGTTAAAAAACCATATGCCCCTTCGTAAGGAAAAAGAGTGCAGCTCCTTTGTTTGGCCACGTTCATAGAAATGGGAACATGAAAAGCGAAGATAAATTACAACTTGCGAGGGCTCGCTAGGGCCCCGCTATGGGTAGTATTTGTGAAGGTCATCGATGTTCCAAGTGTGAGGCAGGATGTTACCCTCGCTGTCGGAGAGGTGGAAAGAGCCAGGACGGTTGCTTTCCACAACCAAGTATGGACCTGTCCACTTGGGCTGAAATTTTCCTGCCAAGCTGGCGTTTTGTTTTCTGATGAGGACGAGGTCACCCTTCTGCAAATCTTTGATTCTGATCTTTTTATCTCTCCATTTTCTGGTTTCTTCTTGGTACTTGCGAAGGTTGTGCACTGCATTGCAAATTGTTTCTTCAAGTAAGTCTTTATCGAGCGATTGGGCTTGCTCGTCAGGTGCGAGGGTTGTTCTGAGCGATCCGTATCTTCGCCGAACAGCAGCTTGAAAGGAGTGAATTTTGTTGCTTTGCACTCTGAGGTGTTGTGAGACCAGGTGACCGAAGATAGTTCATCGGCCCGTTTACCCTTGGGTCTGCCCTGCAGCTTTTTGGAGATAGCTTGGAATATTGTTGCATTGGCTCTTTCAACCAGGCCGTTGGATTGCGGGTGTCGGACGGAGGCGAAGCATAACATTGTCCCAATTTGTGCACAGAATTCTTTGAAGACCTCGCTGTCAAACTGAGTGCCGTTGTCGACGGTTAGATGCTGCGGAACTCCAAAGCGACAGACTATTTGTTGCCAGAAAAACTTTTTTACTGCGTTGGAAGTGATGGAGGATACTGGCCTTGTTTCAATCCATTTTGTGAAGTATTCCACAGCTACCACCGCATAGCGAAGGTTCCCTGGAGCTATCGGTAACGGGCCTACAAGATCCATCGCCCACCTTTGCAGGGGCCAGGTTGGGCATATGAGGGTTGTGGGTGCCCCCGGAGCGTTTTGGTTTTTTGCCATCAGCTGACAACCTTCGCAATGCTTGACGATGGTTTCCGCATCTCTTAATGATGTTGGCCAGTAGAAGCCTTGCCGAAAAGCTTTTCCTACTAGTGCCCTCGGGCCATTGTGCGAACCACATATACCTTCGTGGATGAGTTTGAGAATGTCATTACCTTCGGACTGTGACACGCACTTGAGCCAAGGTGAGGTTACCGAAGCCTTGAATAGGGTGTTATCCACAATCTTGTACCCTCGCACTCTTTGCTTCAGTTTGTTCTCTTCTTCTTTAGAGCTGGGTTCATGGAGTCCTTTGATGTAGGCCATGATAGGTGCTCTCCAATCTTCGCACTGAATTGCGCTGATTAGCTTGATGCTGATTTCGGAAGCTTCGAAGGCTGACCGAGTGGTAACCTCGTAGAACACGTCCGGTGGAAGCTGTAGCTGCTGTGCGGCTGCTTTGGCTAAGCAATCTGCCTCGCTGTTTTCGGTTCTTGATATTGCTTTTACAGTTATGCCGAGGAAGAAGGATTCTAACCTACGGACATGTTGAAAATATTTTTGGAGCTCTGGATCTTTTGCTTTGTAGTCCTTTTCAATGTGCCCCGCAATGACTTGAGAGTCTGTGTTGATGAGTGCCCTTCGGACTGATAACGATCGCAGCCTTGAAAGTGCCAGAATCACAGCTTCATATTCAGCGGAGTTGTTTGTGCATTTGAAGTCAAGCCTTCGTGCGTATCTCAGCTTCGACCCGGAAGGCGAGATTAGAATGGCCGAGGCACCGGCTCCAGTTGCACCCCAGGCCCCATTGACGTAAACGATCCAAAACTGGTCCTGCAGCAGCTCGCCGGGGCGAGGGTCGGGTGTCCATTCGGCTATGAAGTCAGCCAGCACTTGTGATTTGATCGCTATTCTGCCAACGAAGGTTACAGCATAACTGTTAAGCTCGACTGCCCATTTTGCTATTCTTCCAACTGCTTCATTGTTTTTGAAAATGTTCTCGAGAGGGTACGACGAAGGTACGTGGATCTCGTGCGCCTGGAAATAGTGCTTGAGCTTTCTTGATGCCATGACGACGGACGTATGCTATTTTCTCAAGCTCCGAATAATTTCTCTTTGGGCCTTCGAGGGTTTCTGAAACATAGTAGATTGGGGCTTGACTGGTTTTGTTGTTTTTGCGGAGCTCCTTGATGAGGACTGCGCTTGCTGCGTGTGGCGAAAGCTGCGACGTAAAGTAACAATAAGTCTCCCTTGCTTGGGCTGGTTAGGGAAGTCAAGCTGGTCAGATACTTTTTCAACTCCTCGAAGGCCTTTTGCTGCTGGGGACCCCAGTTGAATGGAGCGTTGCTTCTGAGTGTTTGAAAGAAGGGTAACCCTCGCTCTGCGGATCTTGAGATGAATCTGCTAAGTGCTGCTAAACGACCGGTTAGACGCTGAGCTACTTTCTTGGTCGCCGGAGGTTCCATGTTCATGATGGCATCAATCTTCTCAGGGTTAGCTTCGATTCCTCTGGCTGAGACGATGCAACCTAGCAATTTACCTTTGCTCACCCCGAAAACACATTTTTCTGGGTTTAGTTTTCAGTCCGGCGGACCGGAGGTTGCTGAATACCCTCGATAAGTCTGGTATGTGGTTCTCTTTTAGTTCACTCTGGACATCTAGGTCGTCGACATAGGCAAAGACAGCATGCTCATCCTTGAAAACTTCGGAGGTCATGCGAGCGAAGGTTGAGCCTGCATTTTTCAAACCTTCTGCCATCCTTACGGAAGTAAAAGGTGCCCGAGGGTGTGATAAAGCTTGTTTTTTCCTCGTCTTCTTCATGCATCCAAATCTGGTGATAGCCTGAAAAGCAATCGAGGAGGGATAGCATTTGGCAACCTGCCGCTCTATCGACCAGGGTGCTTATGTTTGGGAGGGGGAAGTCATCCTTCGGACAGGCTTTGTTCAAGCAAGTGAAATCCACGCACATTCGCCATTTTTTGTTCTTCTTCTGGACTAGGACCACATTTGAGAGCCAAGTTGGGTATTTGACTGGGCGAATGACGCCTGCGTCCAAAAGCCTTTTTACCTCAGCCTTCGCTGCCTCCTTTCTTTCTTCTGACATCTTGCGAAGCTTTTGTTTGATTGGGCAATAACCTGTTTTGAATGTTCAGGCTATGCTCGATCATTGATCTGTTGACTCCTTTTAGGTCTTCTGCGGACCAAGCGAAGGTGTCGGAATTTTCTCTGAGGAAGGTGACGAGGTTGCCTTCTGATTGAGGGTCTAGATTGGCTGAGATGATCACCTTTCTTTCGATGTTACCCTCAAAGAGTTGGACTTGTTTGGTTTCCTCCTTTGGCGCTGCCTTCACTCTGTCATTGCAGACTTCACCCTCGTCGCTGATACCGGGGGTTTGAGCTTTTGACAAGTTGTGTACATTGCGTTGCCCCGGGGCTACGGTTCCCTTCAGCTGCCCTTGCAATGTCTTGGTCCCCAAATACTGCGACCACACCCTTCGGAGCGGGAAGCTTCATACATAGGTACGCGGGATGGATGACAGCATTGAATGCGTTCGTGACCCCTCGGCCAAAAATGGCATTGTATGGGTAGAACATGTCGACGACATCAATATTATGTGCTCAGTCCTGCAGTTGATTTGGTCGCCGAAGGTCACGGGCAGAGAAATTTTTCCGACGGCTCTCACTTGTTGACCACCGAAGCCGTATAGGGGGTTGTCAGCAGGTTGCAGAAGGTTCCTGTCAAGCTTCATGCTGTCGAAGGTTGAAGCGAACAAGATGTCAGCGGAGCTTCCTGTATCGACCAGTATTTTGGTGACAGTCCACCCAGCGAGGTTGGTTTTCGATGACCATAGCATCTGTGTGAGGGTAATCTCTTAGCTTCATGTCACTGGAATCGAAGGTTATGGGGATGTGAGACCAACGACCGAATCTATGTGGTCCTTCGACGGCCACGTGGTGAACTCGTCTGGCATGTTCCTTCCTCTGCCGTTTGTTACCATGGTCCTCATTTGAACCTCCGGTGATAGCTAGAATCACACCGAAGGTTGAAGTTGGATTGTTGATGGTCGGTTGGCTCGGGGCTTCGGCTTTGACAGGTTGTGGTGCTGGTAACGCAGGGATTGGCGGTGGTGGTGGCAGAGCGTTGGTGGATTGGTGGGTTGTTGGAATTTGGTTTTGGGGGGTTGTTGGGTATGTGACTGTGTAAGGTGGGTTTTGGCGTTGTGGGATGGTGGTTGGCTGATAAGAGGTTTGGTTGTAGAGTGGGTGATGAGTGTAAGTGGGTTGTTGCGAAGGTAGGCCGTAGTTTATGGGGGTATAGTGGTATGGGGGATTTGGTGGGTGGAAACTTGGTTTCCTTGTGTGGTTGATGGTTCGGGAGTCTGACGAAGCAGCTTTCCTGGATTCCTGGTATTCTTTTCCCTTGGCGAAGCATTCGCATTGCTTTGTTGTGTGCCCCTTTCCCATTCCACAGAAGTGACAATACATTTTGGCAGGATCTCGCTGCTGGTACCGCTGATTCGGCGGAGGTGGCAAACCCTGCGGGGCTTGGCTGCTCGGAGGTTGAGCGTCCCGTCTTTGATCTTCATAATTTGTTGCTTTGTTGATTGCACTGACGTTGTTTTGCTCTTGGCAAAGGTTACCTTCTCTCGGTTGGGGCCTCGGCTGTGGCCTCTGCTGAGACCTCCGAGCATCAGACTTCGCTCGGAAGTCCATGTCTGCTCTACAGTATCTTTCCATTGTCTCGTGCAATTCTTCGATTGTATTTGCCGGTTTCCGAGCAAATTTCGACGAGCACGGGCCTGGGCGGAGGCCGCTGACTGCAGCGAGGATGACAGCCTCGTCGGATATGCCCGGGGTTCTTGCTCTGATTTGAATAAAC
>VDCT01000271.1:0-49927 GCA_009763385.1 Coix lacryma-jobi var. lacryma-jobi | reverse complement strand
CAGGACGTAGGGTGTTACAGCTGAACTCGCGGCCCGAACTGGATAAAACCCCGTGTTCATCTCATGTTCGTCCTGCGTCACGTCCAATTGTCGTTCCACGCGCCTTCCTCGCTAATCTACCACCCGGGCATACCCTAGGTGGGCTATCGACTATATCCGTCGACAGCTGGCCCCACCATGGGGAGTGTCGTGCGGACGTCATGACGACTCGGTGGTTTCTTTTTCGGTTTCCATGACCTTCCGGCGGGCCTGACGATCACTGTCGGGTCTTTTTCGTGGTTACCGGAGGTGACCCAGCGATCAGGAACATGGAGGCACCCCAAACACCTCAGCTACTAGGAGCATCGACGCAAGATCGGAGCCTCAAGCAAACGGCGCTTTCTCGCTACCAAGGACGGCGCCCGCGCAATTCTGATCTGATCGAATCTATCGATCGGGTCACGACAAGCATCACCGAAACCGTGCTTGGTAGATGCGATCGGAGATCGTCGCCTCAGCTCAAGCATGACGAAGGAGAGTGGCAGCAACCTCGACGACCGGCTCGTGCCAAGAGACACGTGCAACTTTAAAACCGGCCTGGTCATCACTTCCGCTCCTACGGGTCGCTCTGTCACGTTTTGCCCTCCTCAGGAGTCTGAACCGAGTAGGAACGAAACCACAGCCTTTTTGTTCCTACCTTCCCTCATGGGCTAACGAACTGTCGGCTCGGCGTTGAGGAGCAAGTCATGGGACTCTTCAGGATAACACAAGGACCGGTGCACTCCTGAAGGAGCAGCGCCAAACTTCAAGCAATCATGGCACACACGCTTGCATGGGCGATTACTCCGTTCAAACCACCGCTACAGCCTCACGCGCTGGATCGACAGATCCAATTCACGCAGTCAGACGCGCGAATTATCCCCCAGCTTCTGGAACCCTCCCGCGCTACGGGGCTCGGTATTATGCAGTGAGTCATGACGAGCCAGCGTCGGGTTGAGCTGGAAGACGAGGCCAAGCCCAGCGTTTGGCCAGGAATGCTGACAGCAGACTACTCGGAAGAGCAGACCGACAGCTCCTAGAGGGCACCGGCAATACAGCCGAACTTAACGACGCTCAATTCGACATGTGCGGGCAACCACCAAGTACAACGAACATCCGACCAAGCTAATCTGGCTAATGGCCATGAACTGCGGTCGAGAATCTCCAAGTCACACCTCAAAGTCGAGACTGCTCGGGAAGCATATCTAAAGGCCATCTCTGGTTTAGGTCCAAGACTGATGGCGGGACCGAGCCCAGCGCACGCTGCCACCAACTGGAGTCTCGGAGAAGCCGTAGAGAGAACCAGACCCCAACCCGAGTCCAGCAGCAACCGGACCATGCGCGTAACCACAGAAGGCGCCAGGCGGCGGCCCGACCAGGTGCTGGAAACAATCCAGGGCTGAGCCTCGAGGACTTGTGCGAAACATAATGCAAAAGGTCTGACCTGCGCAAACTTACATCGAAGACCCAAAGATAGCGAGGCTACGCGTCAAGAGATGGGAGAGGGTAATACAGATGGATCGCGAGATGTTCTATCTGGATCAAACCCTCACTGGTCCAAGACAATTCACGAGAAGACTCCGATCGGTGTAGCGCTGCAGAGGTTTTCAAGATCCACGACCTGAGGTCGTAACGAGGAAAAGGCGAACCCCCGCCAGGGATCATGCTGTATGAAACGGCGGTGGTGGCGCAAGCAGCTGGGCGGAGGAGGAGATGTTATGGCATACCTATTGGCAGTCGTCCTCAACAAAGCTGGCAAGCCACAGTTGGCTCCTGAGCTTACTTCGGACTGCCGCGATAGTTGGTCCGACCTGAAAAGGAGTTATATCAACTTAAAGCAATACTTGGTCCAGCCCGCTAGCAAATCTGATCAGAGCGCACTCAAGAGACCGCCCGGCGAACTCTTGCGGAGATTAATCCGCCGATTCTCTGAATGCCCGCATGGTTAGCTAAGTCACGGACGACGAGTCCATCTCGGCTTTTACAGAGGTTACACCACCATGATGGCTGAGGAACAAGCCTGTTCTATGAAAAGAGCCACGGAACAGTTGAGGAACTCCTTAATATAGGCCCAGACTGGGCCGCAAGCAGAAGAATATAATACTGCAGCTCGTGATGAACACCGGGAACCGAGGCCCGTCATGGACGCCGCCAGCGCAATGACTACGGCGACCGACACGACGAACCCACGATCCGCCTACCGTCGAGTTGTCTACTCTGTATATTGATGAACGTGTCTTTGAGAGGGGGTCCCTGCTCGCCTTATATAGCCATGGGGAGCAGGGTTACAGATCCTAGTAGATCGGACCTCATGATAAAGTAAGGAAACCTAGTCGATTACAATCCCGTATCGTAGAGAACACGATATCTTTCCTAACCGACTACGCTTCCCTGTCAGAGAAGGCTCCTATGCCGCCATCCGACCAGCTGGGTCGCCTGCCAGACCAGCTGGGCCTCGACGCCACGGTCCTTCACATTGAGTTGGGCCGGCCTTCATGAAGCAGCCCAAGTCTAGCCGTGAGGACACCTGGGTTTATACCCCCACAGTGACGCATTCGTGGATGTTGTCGATCATCTGTTGAGGAGGGTGTTGGCACTGGATGTGTCGTGGCGCCTCCCTTGCTAAAGTGACCTCCCCCACAACAGTAGTTGGTGCCTCCTTGGGTATCACTGGCAAACCCCGAGGTGGTGCATCGACCAACCCCCATCTAGTGGAGGAAGATGGGTTGGGGCCGCGAGCAGTCGTGGTCGAAGTCGATCCCAAAGGAACAACAGGTGGAGGAAAATCTGGGTCATCCATCTGTTCAGCTCCATCTTCCTCATAATCAAATGGAGGCACACCAACCTCATGATCACGTGCACGCTCAAATCTAGAAGAAGGATAAAGCATGGTCTCATTGAAGGTGACATCAGATGTCTCCATGACTCGGTTAGTATCAAGGTTAAGTACACGATATGCACGAGTATGATTACCATAACCCAAAAATACACTGTCAGAAGAGCGAGACTCAAACTTGTCCAAGTTGCATTTCTTAAGTATAAAACAATGGCAACCAAAAACTCTAAATAACTCACTTTGGGTTGCTTCCCAAATCGCAATTCATAAGAAGTCTTCTTCAAGAAAGGATAGTGTGGATACATGGGTGTATGCCGGATCTTGAGATGAGGAGTGATTGTCAACTGGTATGATGCGCATGTTCCCTGGCTTGTGTTGTGCAGGTGTTGAGCTCGGATATGGTGATCAAGGGCAAGGTGATGGTCAAGTAGAGACGTGCTGTGCCGATGGACCCGGAGCGGTGAAGGGCAAACGTGAGGCTTGGACTGACAGACTGTTGGCCTGAGGATCGGTCGTGGTGGCTGACAGCTTGGGACAACGACAAGTGAAGACTTGCGGGTGGATGGGGTGTACGGGCGGTGCATCCCCTCTACGGCGTCGGTTTGGTGGTTGAGCCACAGAAAAACCACCGAGTGGACGGTTTCCAGGTTGGGGCCTCAAAACCTGGGTGCGGCCGGTTTTCGAGTTTGGGCCACAAAACTCGGGCTGAGGACGGTTTCCAAGTTTGGGCCTCAAAACCTAGGTGCTGGCGGGTTTCTGAGTTTGGGCCACAAAACTGAGGCGACGGACGACAGGTTTCCCGGTTTCAGCCTCAAAACCGGGGGATGACGTCGGTTTCCCAGTTTCGGCCTCAAAACCGGGGGGAGGTCCGTGAAAAGGACGAGCGGCGCTTGGCGGCACGTGGCGGCATCCGGTGAGGTCGCGTCGAGGCGAAGCTACCTGATGTGCGTGCGTGGCCGTCGGATCAACATCAACTCGAGTTGGTCGGGAATACCCTTAGAGTTAGCCTACTCACTCATTAGCAGTAAGGGTAGAAGGGGAATAATTGTATTAGGCTATATAAGGAGAGGCAGCCCCTCCCTCCAGACTATCTCAGCCATTGCTATTTTCATTCTAGGGTTTCCTTCTTCCTGTTCCCTGCTGTAGCTACTGAGATCTGCAGAGACGGTGAATCATACCTCTGTGTATTTGGATTTTGCAGAAACGGGACCGGATTCCCGTTGTTTCCTCATGGGGACAAATTTCGGCTGGCAATCATGATTGTTGTTGGTATAAATTAACGCACACTCTACTTTATCCGCAAGCGCACAGATAAAATCTACCAATGTAGCACTTCACCGGAGTAACCCAATTTTAATATCGAACCCAAAGGAACGGATAGTGTTAAGTCTTAAAGTCTATCCCCTGAGTAGCTAACAAGGACGGAGAATCTAGAAGTATAGAGGGGATCACTAAGGCTGTCTAATTCCAATTTAAGAGTGATATGTTTATATTATTCTTAGTGGGGAAGTTGCCATAAAAGGTTACAAACAGAGTTTGAGTCTTTTATGCAAATGTATAATCCTACCGAGCCTACACATGGGTAAGTGGACTATAGCAGAATCAACAAGGCTATAAGAGTCACCCTTGCGAACAACCACTACTACCGGCGTTATAGGAGGCATTTATGATGAGTTATCAAGTCTAAGCACCATGCTTACACTATCCAACTACTTTAACTCTAGAGCAACTTAGAATTAAAGTTCTCAAAAGAGAGTCACAAACCTTAAGAATAATAAGAACAATGGCTCAAACTTAAATATAGACGTTGATTACCAAAACAATCGCCGAAGCAAGTTGAAGATGAACTTGAATCCGCAGGTACAAGATGGAGAAGTTGATTCGACAGGCCGGAGCTCCTTCTTGATCTCTTCCTCTCTCTCTCTCTCTTCTAGTTCTAGTATAAGACTAGGTTCTAAACCTAACTAGAGGGGTAACTAGTCTTCTACTTGATAGCTGGCTCTTGATTACAACTAGATGAACTAGATTTATTCTAGATGAACTAGAAGAGATTCATCTAGAGGGACCTCTACTTCTAATTGAAACCCTAGTTTCTGATGTGGAGATGAATAATGAAGATGGAGATGCTTGGAGAGGGGGGTCTGGGGTTGCTTATATAGCCCGAGGTGGAATAGGGGGCAAGGAATCGCCATGTCATCGATCCGCGTCACGTTTATCGCCCACCGTTGGATCAAACCGACTTCAGGGACGGTGGAGATGCATCCTAGGAGGCGGTGGAGGAAGCTTGCAGAAGACGGAAGCCAGCGGGACCGGGGGGAGACCGGTCGGTCTCGTGGTGGCACCGGTCGGTCCAACCTGGCAGGGTCCCGCGGTGCCCGACCTCCTGGTGTCTTCTGTTGTCCTCTGGAGTCTTCTAGAATATTCCTGACGTGCCGGTTGCGTTATCTCGCGTCGGTTTCCTTCTAGGGGAAGCAATCAGTGCTGGTTTCCTGGTTTAGTCCCTGCAGAATCACAATTCACCAAAACTCGTGGAATATTGTCAATTAAAACCCTAAACCTTTGTTGGTGATTGAATTCATGCCCTTTTCATATTTATTTATCCTTTAATTTTAATAGATAACCAGTGTCAACAATTTCCCCAAGCTTACCTTTTGCTAGTCCCTTAGCAAAACCAAAACTTAACAATGGATCAGGAGTTGCTACAATATCTTTACTTCCAATAAGTACACCTGTTGTTAAACAAAAATTCTCCGAAACATATCATGTTATTCTTCATGGGGCTTATTATTTTTACCTTAGATCTTGAATAATTGAGAGATTGAATGATCATATCAAATAACTATGTCTCTAGTTCTTTCACTTCACCTTTATCCCGGAGTTTTAATTGATTTTCAAAAGCTTTAATACATGTGTTGTCAAATTAAACAATGGATCCAAAGAGAAAGTCAACCAACCATTGAATCAAGAAGTGCATGTGTATGGAAAAATGGAGTCGAATGCTTTTGAATGTACTCACTCTCTTCTGTTTGTCAGAGACATATGGCTATTAGGCTAATTCTATTGTCGGGCACGTGCCCATTTTTTCTGAAATTTTTTTCTTTTACTTTTTTTTTATTTCGAGGTTCCGGACACTTGTCCCTTTTTATTTCCTCGGGATCTATCTTTTTGAGGTTCCGGACACTTGTCCCTTCTTATTTCCTCGGATCTCTTTTCTCTTTTTCTTTCTTTCTTCTTTTTTTCATAGCCACATATTTCCAACAAACTTCAGAGAGCAACAGATAATTATGAGCATTTATGCGGAGGATGGATGAAATGTGTAAGTGATCTCAATTCAATGGCAAGATAACATCTCACAGGGTCACAAAGCTTAATTTAACTCAATGCAATTATTAATCATGTTTATATTTAGAAATCTCCGGAACTTTAGTGTTGTTTAGAACAAGATAATAGCAGCTCAGATCATCACATGTCATATCCCAATTACCTAGACCTTAGATTAAGTATTAGCCATCCATGTATTTAATTTTATCTTAAGGCATCATTATTAATTAGGAGAACTCATGCTTTGAAGACTAGGTACTTGAAAGAAATTAGATAGAGCAACTATTCATCATTGCTATTGCAGAAGATTAGAGAGAGAGGGTTCTTCTTTAGTCATCAACTTAAAACACACTATTTTATTTATTTTATCTAACACACTTTAAGATATAAAATAAAAGCTAATAATAATAGTGGTAGTAATAATAATAAAGACATACCTGAATCGCGAAGATAATGGGGTGCGTCTCCCCCAAGCTGGTTCCCTTAATAGCGTTGAGCCTTCATGAGCTCATATATTTTTTTTTCTTTTTTAATTAATGGTGAGCCTTCATGTGCCCACATATTTTTGTTCTTTTCTTTTTAAGGGTGAGCCTTCATGTGCTCACATATTTTTGGTGTTTTTATTTTTAAGAGTGAACCTTCATGTGCTCACATATTTTTGGTGTTTTGAATTTGTTTATGGAATGAAAAACTTAAGAGGATAAAGATACTTACGTGGATACATGGGGGCGCCTTCCCCCAAGCTGAATGTTGACGTAGTCGTTTGATCTTGTAATATAGCAGACTGCCAGTGGATATGTCCTTCCTCTATTAGAGCTTTGATTGAGGTTGATGGTTGTTGAAACAGTGCTTCAGTAGTGGATGGAACATTCACTTGCTTGTCAGCTTTTCTTGGCCTTTTAAATCCTGTAAAACTCAAATAGACAGCAAAACTTGTGGAACAGATTAAGCATTAGCGGTTGGCCACTCAAGCCTTAGTTGTCCAGAATTTCAGTAAGATCTCTTTATGTTTTTATATTTTTATGATGCAAGAGAAAATGCAACAGGATGAATGTATGCATATTTATTTTCAGTATTATTATTATTATTATATATTTTTTTTATATGCCACCACGGTAAATATTCCTGTGGGTTTTTACACACCATAGAATTATTCACATGGGGCTTCATGGTTTATGATGTAGTGTAACAAATGCAATATTTTCTTTTCTAATGCAATGCAGAAATTAAAATGTTTGTGAATTAAATATGATGATGCAATGATTAAATATGATGATGCAATAAATAACTAAGAATTAAATATGAGAAATATGCAGGAAAATAAATATGAGGATAACTACCGATTTTTACCTTTTGGCGAAGGTTCGGATATTTAGGTCCGATGAACCGGACCTTCCCTTGGTTTAGACCTCCCAAGGTATGCCAGACGTTTGGAAAGTTGTTATTGATTGTACCTCTGAGGTGCAGACTTTTTCTTTCATACTTTCTTGGTCTGAGTCTTCACTTCCTGTGGTTCACTGTTCTTGAGGTTTCTCTTGTTCTTTCTTTTCTGGGACAGTGTCGATAGCTTCTTCTTCGTGATTGGCCTCTCTATTCTTGATAGTTTGTCTTTCTTGGCGTTGAGAGCGGTGTCTTTCACTTCTGTTCTTCTTGGGTGCTTCATTGGGTATGTAGTTGATGAAGTTGCATCGTGCCTTTTCTCCAGGGAAGTGAGAATGGATTTCCTCTTGTAAATGATTGTACTTGTAGCGTAGAGGAATGGTCTTCCTAGGATGAGGTGGACATCAACGTCTTCTCATGTCGAGGATCAAGAAGTCTGTGGGGACTTGATGACCTCTAATTCTGACTACGACGTCTTCCATCATTCCTTCTTGTTTATACCTCTTGATATGGTGTCACTCATGTCATTTGTTCGTCCAGTAGTTTGAAGTGAAGCGTTAATTGTGGACGCTGGCAGCATCTTGCTCAGTGTGCAGGTTCTTGTGGATCTAGGACCTTCACTTTATGGAATTTGGGCGTGATAAACTTCTCTGTGTTTGCTCAAGAGTGTGTCCTGCTCATAAAGACACGGTAGAGATCAAGTGTATGGGCTCTGTTGGTGGAAAAACACCAACAAAACCAAAAGTTTTGTTTATTCCCCTTTAACCTTTGGCACATTGCACAAGACAAACTTGTTGTTTATATGTTCTATTCAATCTTTATATGAGTGATAGGATCACAGGATGAGCATGAAAGTAGCATCTTAAAATATTTAATAGATCAAATTACTTAACCCAAGGAAGGATAATCAATGCACAAAGTGTTGATCTTTTTATAATTGAGATATATCATCTTCCAAAGGTTAGATGCACAACATTTTAGCTCATTTAGTTAAGTCAGTGAGGTTCAAGATAGTAAAGCAAAGATCAAAGGACAAAACATGTTGAGTTGATTAGGTTGGATCAAGTGAGGTGCAACTTAAACATGTTTTGTTCTTTATTTATGTTCATACCAGAATCAAAGAGAAACTTTTTAAAGTGATGGTCACTTACCTTGAAATATTACTTTGTCATTGGAAAGTGATTGTGCTGAACCATCTTATGGAAGCTTCTCTTGTCTAGCTGGCTTGTCTTCTCTTGCTCGTCTCACAGTGTGATTGAGAGGAGGAAGATCATAGTGGAATCATCTTTAGAGGTATCGATCTTTCTTATCTTGTGTCGACTTATCAGTGAAGGTGTATTGTTCCTCGAGTATGCTGACTAGGATCCTCTCTCTTTCTTGTATTAATTCTGTACTATGAGGATGTTGGGACAATTTTGCATTCTTCTCTTGTCAACCTTTCTTCTTTTCCTTTTAGTTATTGGGTTGACAAGAGACTTGAAATTAGAGCTGCTACTCGAGTGCCTCTATGATAGTCTTTGTCTTATATTGTCACAACTGAGACTTGTCCCCTCAACATTATCTATATGATGGAGATCTTATCGGCTGTTCTTCTTGATTTGCTAACTCAGGTAATTTCTTCATCTTCTAACTCTTGTGGTGCAGTGGCTTCATCCTTCATGATGCCCTCCTCAATTCTTGGCAGTTGGCTCTCCCTTCTAGGTCTTCTCTTGGTTCTCTTTGGTTGCTCATGAGTAATGTAGAAGTTGAAGATGCAGCGAAAAATCCAAAAGTTGACTTCTCCAGGTCTGGCAAAGATGATAACATTGATGGTGTTCAAGAAAGATCTTCCAAGGATGAGTGGTGGATCATATTCTTCTTTTCGACTGGGACAGTGTCTAGTGGTTTGTACTGATTAAAGTGGTGAGTAGGAGATCAATATGTCTTGAAGTGGTTTTCTCCTTCCTCTTTTTGATTGTGAAACACATCTAGACAACGGAATTGTCTCTTCGAGGCTGGCTTGTGATGTAGATGGACTCCCAACAACATGTTCATGTGTTTGACTTGTAGATCTTGCTATTGTTGTAGTGGTACCATCTTGTCTCCCAAGCTAGCTCTTGATTAGAAAAGAGGATAACTTCTCACTTCTTGTCTTGATGTCTTGGATAATGATGATTGCAGGCATAGGTTGTCTCATATGAGGTAGGTTGCATCCTATTTGTCATCAGTGCCCAAGCAAGACTCAAAGCTAGGCTAGCACCGTTTGTGATCTGAGAGTAGGTTTGTGTCTATGGTTTGGGTTTTGGATCTTCAATGTTCAGACCAAACCATGGATGAACAAAATCTCTCTCCTGCGTAACGTTAGTGGATACATACCTAAAGAATTGCAAGAATTTGAAGCATGGGTTGTTGTCCACAACATATGTATTTTGCATCTATTCTAATAAGGAGATTTTTTTAGGATTATTTTAGCATAGACTAGTATTTTATGCGTTGGCTGCACTTTAACATGATTCAAGGCAAAAGATAACTTGCAGTAGAAGACATAATAAATAAACTTTGATACTCACAGTTCTTTCATCCATGTTGAATGAGCTGAGTCTTCATTGTGCAAAGTTGTTGAAGTTCATTGTACGCCTTGCTTCATCTCCAGTGTGAGTTCATCTCCAGACTTTCCCCAATTGTTATTGAAAGTTTCCCTGCAGGGGTTAGTCCAACAAAATATCCAATATCTACTATAGCATAATATCAGTTCAGAAATCAACCTAGACACCACATCTAATTTGATTTAGGAAGACATTTTAACCTAAGCACCATACTTAATTTAAAAGCCTTTAGAGGTAAAATCAGCACACCTTTTAGCTCAAGAATCAAACCCGACACCATGTCTTACTTTAATTCATGAAAACAGTTAAAATAAGCTCCATGCCTAATTTAAAAGGTGTATGATAATACTTCAAAACCAAAGTATATACTATAGCAAATAAAGATAACATGAAAGCATTTAGAGATTTATTCAGATGGTGATGAAAGAGTATAATTAGTATATGAGCATATCCTAAAGGTAGGGACATCCAACATAGCAACATGGCAAGAAATATTCTTAGAAAGTCTATTCCCCAAGCTTGGATTTTGTAAATCAAGATTGGATGAATGTAATTCAATGTTGCATGATGATTGGTGGGACATACCTTGTATTTGTTGTTCCTTCGTTCTTTTCTGCTCCAGACCTGGAAAGGTTAGTGACAAGAATACCCGAAGGAATATTTTCATAATTATATTTCTATGCTCATTACAAGGACAGTGCAGCAGAAAGGTAGGCATAGCTCATAACCAGGTATTATGATGGGGTCTGGTTATAACTTGCGTTCATGGGGTAGTGATAGATAAGAGTGGAATTCAAAAATAACATTCATAAGAATGAAAACAAAAATAACGAAAAGACTGGGACAAAAAAAGGAAAAGATAAAAGTATGATTACAAGGTTAAACTAAGACTTAAGAGGATCTACCGTTCCCCGGCAACGGCACCAGAAATGCTTGTTGGTATAAATTAACGCACACCCTGTTGATGCTCACTAAGTGTCATATTCTTAGCATCAACAAGGTCATATAACGCAACACAAGGGCCTAAAATCAACCAAAAACCTTTTATAAACTAACGATTTCCACTTGTCCTTCAGTTTTATTTGAATGTAGGAAATTGCAGGGTTTTTGAGCAAAATGACCAAGAGGACCCACCAGGAGGCGAGCACACTCACATGGGCTCACTTTGGGCCAAGGTGGGGTGCCGCCCGCCACCCATCACTAGCGGCCGCCAGGGGAGTGAGGCCCAAACTCCTCCCCTGCCATGTCACTGATCCAGGGGAGGCAGGCCACACTCATTTGCAGCCATTGATCAGTTAGGTCATTGCATCCAAGGGCCAAGAAGGGATGTCACATGGATCATGACCCAATTGCCCATGTGACGGTTATTTGGACATGCAACCGACCTTGGAACCGCCTCCCTGGAGCTCCTGGATGCCGTTGAAGCAAGGTCGGTGGATCCAATGGCCAGGGAGGTGGCGGCCGCCACCTAGGGCTGGCGCCCGCCACCACACTCACCCCCCTGACCTAACCCTAGGTCCATAAGTACTCCCCTAGGTCCCTTAGGCTATAAATAGGACCCCCCCCCCCCCCCCCGAGCTCATTTGCACTCAGACCTCACCTCATTAGTCCCACTCTCTTGTAAGCAAAGCTCTGGTGAAGGAACACTCTAGTTGAGAGACTTAGAGTGAGAGCGAGAGTGAAGAAGAGAAGAGCTGGAGTTGTAATAGAGGATCTTCCAAGTCTCTGGTATAATTCCATGTCTTTCTTCATTTATCTTAGTGTTCTTCTACTTTCAGCATTTACTTTAAGTTCCTTACTTATTGTTCTTGTTGAGTGCTTTCGATCATAGATAACTTAGTATTTAGTTTGTATCTAGTTTGGGTTCTTCGCTGAGTAATCAGTGCTCTAGTTTTGGACGCAAGATTAGAGTAGTATATATTAGTGTAAGCGCGGTGCTTAGACTAGTTATACCTTAGTTTGTGGATAGCTCCCCGGATAGCTATGGTAGCAAACAGGTGGTGACAGCCCTGGGAGCCTTGAATTCCACCACGTAGTTGGGTTAGTTCTTAAATCATAAACCTCATTGTCCACGTCTAAGGTAAATAGTCCAGAGGGTGTGTACGGTTCGAAGAACTAGATAAACTCTTTATTGCTAAGTTAGTTGTGTTCGTAAGTGTGTAAGAAAACATTAATCTGTTCATCGGCCAGACCCCGCCGATTTAGTTTAGTAGTATTTAGTCTTTCTTTCTTTTCTTTTTAGTAGTAGTAGAAACCAACCCCCATTCATACATTTCGATCAACCCTGCTAGAATCACTAGTTGTTCATAGCGGTCCTAGTGTTAGTTCTGCCATAGTAGCTTCCCTGTGGAAATAAATACGATACTCGGTTACTCCCAGGTGAAGTGCTACAATAGACTTATTCTGTGCGCTTGCGGAACCTACCAATAGTCATACAAATAGTTAGTTATACTTCTTACATTCAGGAGTATCAACAAACCTTTCTGGCGCCGTTGCCAAGGATAGATTCCATAGTCTACTCCTAGTGACGAAGTTAGCAAGAGTCAACACACCCTACTTTGTCCGCAAGCGCACAGATAAAATCTACCGATGTAGCACTTCACCGGAGTAACCCAGTTTTAATATCGAACCCAAAGGAACGAATAGTGTTAAGTCTTAAAGTCTATCCCCTGAGTAGCTAACAAGGACGGAGAATCTAGAAGTATAGAGGGGATCACTAAGGCTGTCTAATTCCAATTTAAGAGTGATATGTTTATATTATTCTTAGTGGGGAAGTTGCCATAAAAGGTCACAAATAGAGTATTGAGTCTTTTATGCAAATGTATAATCCTACCGAGCCTACACACGGGTAAGTGGACTATAGAAGAATCAACAAGGCTATAAGAGTCACCCTTGCGAACAACCACTACTACCGGCGTTATAGGAGGCATTTATGATGAGTTATCAAGTCTAAGCACCACGCTTACACTATCCAACTACTTTAACTCTAGAGCAACTTAGAATTAAAGTACTCAAAAGAGAGTCACAAACCTTAAGAATAATAAGAACAATGGCTCAAACTTCAATATAGACGTTGATTATCGAAACAATCGCTGAAGCAAGTTGAAGATGAACTTGAATCCGCAGGTACAAGATGGAGAAGTTGATCCGATAAGCCGGAGCGCCTTCTTGATCTCTTCCTCTCTTTCTCTCTTCTAGTTCTAGTATAAGACTAGGTTCTAAACCTAACTAGAGGGGTAACTAGTCTTCTACTTGATAGCTGGCTCTTGATTACAACTAGATGAACTAGATCTAATTCTAGATGAACTAGAAGAGATTCATCTAGAGGGACCTCTACTTCTAATTGAAACCCTAGTTTCTGATGTGGAGATGAATAATGAAGATGGAGATGCCTGGAGAGGGGGGTCTGGGGTTGCTTATATAGCCCGAGGTGGAGTAGGGGGCAAGGAATCGCCATGTCATCGATCCGCGTCATGTTTATCGCCCACCATTGGATCAAATCGACTTCAGGGATGGTGGAGATGCATCCTAGGAGGCGGTGGAGGAAGCTTGCAGAAGACGGAAGCCAGCGGGCCCGGGGGGAGACCGGTCGGTCTCGTGGTGGGACCGATCGGTCCCACCTGGCAGGGTCCCGCGGTGCCCGACCTCCTGGTGTCTTCTGGTGTCCTCTGGAGTCTTCTAGAATATTCCTGACGTGCCGGTTGCGTTATCTCACGTCGGTTTCCTTCTAGGGGAAGCAATCAGTGCTGGTTTCCTGGTTTAGTCCCTGCAGAATCACAATTCACCAAAACTTGTGGAATATTGTCAATGAAAACCCTAAACCTTTGTTGGTGATTGAATTCATGCCCTTTTCATATTTATTTATCCTTTAATTTTAATAGATAACCAGTGTCAACAATTGTGATTCACGTTTTGAACTTGTTCTTCGTGTTCTTCTTTTCTTCACGATTTTCCCGTCACTCGATCTCCCTCCTCGCTGTGTCTTTTTCGAATCCACTTGAATCAACTTGTTCTTTGATGTGAGGAGAACATTTCCACCGAAGGAATTTATCTCTACCGTCACGAACAAGTAGATCGGGTCGATTCAAGTTTCGTGGCAACTTTTTTGTTCCTACACCTTCCCTTTCGATTTCCTGGAATTTGAGTTGATTTGAGCAGATGATTTCTTGGGGATAGTCTCCCAACTACCTCATGATCATCTTCTCCAAGTTTGGGATCAAGGGATTTTGATTTAGATCGAATTTGGGGAGATTTGGGAGAAGGACGATTGAAATCGCCCTCCCTGAGTGGTCGCGGACAGTCCGCCACTCAGGGCGTGGACAGTCCACGCATCGGGGCTAAGCCAGACCAGTGGCTTGGCGCCTCGGTATCTTTGGCTCGAAACACCGGCAGACAGTCCACCGTACTGAGCCGCGGACAGTCCGGGACTGTTCAGGGAGACTTCAGCAGCAGTGCTGTTTTTCGGTGTTTGTCGGCGGACAGTCCTCCAGTGGACCGCGGACAGTCCATAGTAGGTGCGGACAGTCTGGCACCAGGTGCCCGGACAGTCCGGCAACCTGTTGTAGGTTGTGATTTAGTGCGGTTGCTCTCCCGGACTTTCCGCTTGGTTTCCAGACTTCTCGTTTGGCCGTAGAGTTCATCAAGGAACCTCTCTAAGTATCTTTGCTACTTGTTAGCATCGATATTTGGAGATTTCCTGATGTAGCTGTACATCTATGTTCGGGGGTTGGTTTTTGGAATTGAACTTGAGCCAGAGCTTTTGAGTTTTGGTTCGCTCTCATTTGGTGGTGCCTCGCTGTGATCCTCGGGATCATCCACCCTCTTCGAAGGGTCGTGGGCATCGCGTTTGCATCTGAAGCTTTGGGGGTCGACTTGTTGGGACAAAGGCCAAAGTTTCGAAAGAAATTTTTAGGCTCTCATTCACCCCCCCCCCTCTGGTCGCTTTCTGGTAGCGTTTTTGGTCCTTCAATTGGTATCAGAGCGGGTTAAGGATCTTCTACCTTAGTCGGTTTCAGATCCACAGAAGGCGACATCGATCGCGGCATGGGCAAACCGCCATTTTTCGATGGGACGAACTATGCGTATTGGAAGATACGCATCTCGGCCTATCTCCAGAATATGGGTGCCTCTATTTGGGATCTTTGCAACTCTGCAGATTACGTGGTCTTGGCTGCTCATGCTACTCAACAACAGATTGATGAGCACGATGCCAATATCTGAGCCTGTAATGCTCTTTTCTCCTGTTTGAGCATGTCTGAGTTTGATCGCATTTCTCACCTCGCTATGGCTCGGGAGATTTGGGCTACCCTCATGCGTTTTCATGTGGGAACCACTCAAGTCAAAACCCGTCTCTACGAGTCGCACAAGCGAGAGTATGAGAACTTTCGACACATGCCTGGTGAGAGCATAGAAAGTTTATTCGCTCACTTTCAGGTGATTGTCAACAGGATGAGGGCTAACAAGGAGTTGTTGCCTTTCGACGATCATGAGAGGGCTCTCAAGCTTTTACACACTCTCGATCGGTCGGTGTGGGACTCCAAGATTCAGGCGATCATCGAATCGCCTAACTATGAGACTCTCACGTGCGACGAGCTCTTTAGTAAGCTCAAGTCCAGTGAGATTGACTCCATGGCGAGGGCTTCCTATGAAAATCCTTCTGGCCCATCGATGGCTTTGGTTTCTGGCTCTTCTGCTAACACCTCAGGAGGCTTTGCTTTGTCATCTCTTCTTTCTGTCATAGAGGAGCAGCTGGAGTTCCTGGCGGACGACAAGTTGGCCCTGCTTGCCAACCGGTTCTCGCGGTTCCAGAACAACCGCATGAACCGTTGCCGCGGAGGAGGACGAGGTGGTTGCTACGAGTGTGGACGCTCGGACCACTTTATCGCCAATTGCCCGAAGAAGAACAAGCAAGCTTTCTGCAAGGCGGATCACGACCACAAGTATGACTTCGGCAAGCGCAAGGAGAAGTACGTCCCCGCAAGGCACAAGCGAAGGGGCGGCTTCAACAAGGAGTACATCAAGGAGAAGTACTTGGAGAGGGCCCAGGCTGAACATCGTGCTTTCTTCACCACGCTCAGCGACGTTGATGACTCGGATGATGACTCTGCTGCATCAAGTGACGATGAGTCCAAGAAGAAGAAGAAGATCGAGGACAAGCTGAACGGCCTATGTTTCTTCACCGACAACGAGGGCTTCTGCACCATGGCCCTCGTCGATGAGGTCAACGGCGAGCTGGAGGAGATCCCTCGGAACGACGACGACGACACCTCCCAGGTATCACAGACCCCCAATGAGCTTTCTGCTGAGGTCGATAAACTTATTGCTGCCCTCCTTAGTCAAGATAAGATGCTTAGGCGTGCTGCTAGAGAGAGGAAGAAGTTTAGGCAGAAGTGGGAGGATGCGATGAAGGAGCTTGAGTCTATCAAGTCCACCGTTGTCGTAAATGAGCAGGATGAGTGTGAGATGTGCTCCAAGCATATGACTGACCTTCTCACTTTGAGGGGGAAGTATGTTGCTTTGGATGGAGGGATGGATGAGCTGAAGGCTAGACCAGGGTTGCTGGGTGCGTGCAAGTCTTGTGCAGGCTTGCAATCCGAGTTGGCAGAGAAGAATGCCAAGATTGTTTCTCTTGAGAAGGCCAGCTCGGATAGCACTTGTGTGTCTAGGTATGCCTTGTGTGAGGGTTTGGAGTTGGAGATTGCAAACGTGAAGCATGAGAAGAAGCAAACCGAGGAAGAAAACACATACCTTCGGACCATCTTGTCATGGGTGTCTTGGGGTGAGCTGCAGCTTGGGATGATGATTGT
Source organism: Coix lacryma-jobi var. lacryma-jobi (assembly GCA_009763385.1). Lineage (NCBI taxonomy): Eukaryota > Viridiplantae > Streptophyta > Magnoliopsida > Poales > Poaceae > Coix > Coix lacryma-jobi. Next base: position 32,981 of record VDCT01000271.1, on the reverse strand, counting down.
CCAATTCAAACGTGCTGCTGGAGGTCCTGGTATTGGTTTTGCTCAGGGTGTTGAGTGTGCTACATCTTTCGGGAAGGTTGGAGAGTTTAGTGGTCTTAAGCCGAGTGAGAAGCCCAACTCCACCACTACTCCCAAACTGATCAAGATTCCACCCAAAGAGCCTCTCAAACCTAACACCAAGGATGGAGTGTTTGTGGAACCTCCAAGAGCTCCACCCAAGAAACAGACATGGGCTCCAAAACTAAACCACCTCAGGAACAAGCTAGACACTATGCCACCAATCCATGAGGAGCTCATGCCACAAAAGAACCGAGTGATCCACACCCAATACCGTGAGTACCAACAAACCCCTATGAGAGCGGTGAGGTACCACTGTGAGCACTGTGGGAGAGATGGACACTTGAGGGAGTTTTGCTTTCGGCGCAAGAGAGAGGAGCGCCGTGCAAAGGAGATGAACAACTCGGACATGTACCATCCTTTCCATGATGTACATGTGCCGAATGTTCAAAAGAGGGGTGCTAGGGCTAGAGGTTCAATGCCTCAAGGTCCTAGGCCGCAAGGAGGTCGTGCCTGGAGGGAGCCTGCTTTTGTGGGCTATGGACACCGTGGCGTTGGCTTTGTAATTGAGTGTTACCCCCCACCGCGTTTTGACTATCGCGATGGACGCTCTTCCCTTAGTGGACCACGTTTTCCTATACGTGGTGATCGCTTTGCTCGTAGGCGTGCTAGGGATGGTTTTTCTACTAACCGTTCTTTTGAGCAACCGACCCAACACTGGTACAATTCCCATTTTACTCACCCCAGTGTTGGACCGTATGCTCACACTATGTCTTTTTATTGATGTAGGTAAGGCAATTGGAAAACATTTGGTTGGTGGATTCCGGGTGCTCAAGGCTTATGACCGGAAATGCCAAGTGGTTCTCCAGTCTTAGTCCAGTTGCCGAAAAGGAGTTTATCACCTTCAGCGATAATAGCAAAGGTAAAGTGTTGTCTCGTGGGTCGGTGAGAGTTAATGAGCATTTTGTCCTTCGTGATGTTGCTCTTGTCTCTAACATGCATTTTAATCTTCTTTCTGTTTCGCAACTCTTTGATGATGACTATGAGATTCGTTTTAAGCCGAATCTCAGTCGTATTTTAGATCCTCAGGGCAATCTTGTATGTTTGATTTTTCCCTTTGGGAAAGTCTTTTGTGTGAATTTCTCGGAGTCTTTTGGCATTTCTCGTTGTCTTTTGGCTGGACCCTCCTCCTCTGATCTCTGGAAGTGGCATAGGAGACTTGATCACTTGAGCTTCGATTTGCTTGCAAGGCTTAGTTCACTTGGCCTAATCCGAGGATTGCCCAAGTTGTGCATGGAGAAGGATCTTGTTTTCCATTCATGTAGACATGGGAAAATGGTAGCCGCTCCCCACCATCTTGTGAACCAAGTTATGACCAAGCACCCTGGAGAGCTTTTGCATATGGACCTTGTCGGTCCGGCTCGGGTGAGCTCGGTTGGTGGGAAGTGGTATGTGCTTGTTGTTGTTGACGACTTCTCGAGATATTCGTGGGTTTTGTTTTTAGCTGAGAAAACTAAGACTTTCTCTTTTACTCGCAATCTGATTTTGCGTCTTCAGAACGAGTTCCCTAAGAACTCGATGAGAGCTATTTGTAGCAATAATGGTTCCGAGTTTAAGAACTCGGATTTTGAGAAGTTTTGTAACTCCTTGGGTTTAGAGCATCAATTTTCTTCCCCCTACACACCGCCGCAAAATGGTGTTGTAGAGAGGAAAAATCGGACCCTTGTTGAGATGGCCAGGACGATGCTCAATGAGCATAGGACTCCTAGGTGGTATTGGGCCAAGGCTATAAACACTGCATGCTACATTTCCAATCGCATTTTCTCCGAGCTTTCTTGAAGAAAACTTCTTATGAGTTGCGATTTGGGGAGGAACCTGTTTTATACTCAAAATGATTTTAGAGTTTTTGGTTGCCACTGTTTTATACTCAAGAAAGCCAACCTGGACAAGTTTGAGTCTCGTTCGTCTGACGGTGTATTTTTGGTTTATGGTAATCATACTCGTGCATATCGTGTACTTAACCTTGATACTAACCGAGTCATGGAGACATCCGATGTCACCTTCGACGAGACCGTGCTTTGTCCTTCTTCTAGTTTTGAGCGTGCAGGTGATCACGAGGTTGGAGAACCTCTTTTTGATGATGAGGAAGAAGGTGCTGAGGGAATTGATGATCCAGCACTACCTCCACCCGCGGTGCCGATTGGGTCGACTTCGACCACGACTGCACGTGGTCCCGACCCGTCTTCTTCCACTACATGGGGGCCGTATGATCCAATACCTTGGGTCGTACCACTTGTACCCGAGGTGGCACCAGCTACTGTTGAGGGGGAGGTCACTTCAGCAAGGGAGGTGCCATGACACATTCAGCGCCAACACCCTCCTCAACAGATGATCGGCGACATCCACGAACGCGTCACACGGTCTAGGTCACAACAAATCTCTCACTTTGCTCATTCTGCATTTGTTGCTAATTTCGAACCCCGAGATGTTGGACATGCTTTATCTGATCCGGATTGGGTCAATGCCATGCATGAGGAGCTTAAACTTTTTGAGAGAAATCAGGTTTGGGTTCTTCTTCCTCTTCCTCCTGAGTGTCATCCTATTGGGACAAAATGGGTTTTCAAAAACAAACAAGGAGTGGATGGCCATGTTGTGAGAAACAAGGCCAGACTTGTAGCTCAGGGGTATAGTCAGAAGGAGGGGATAGACTATGAGGAGACTTTTGCTCCTATAGCTCTTTTTGAGGCAATTAGGATCCTCTTGGCTTTTGCTCCATCCAAAGGGTTTAAACTTTTTCAAATGGATGTCAAGAGTGCCTTCCTAAACGGCTACATAGAAGAAGAGGTGTATGTGAAACAACTCCCAATTTCGAAAATCCAAAGTTTTCAAACCATGTTTTAAAACTTCATAAAGCTTTGTATGGTTTGAAACAAGCCCCTAGAGCCTAGTACAATAGGTTGAAAACCTTTTTGCTTGATAAGGGTTTTAAAATGGGATGTTTGGATAAAACTCTTTTTCTCCTCAAGCAAGGCAGTGACACTTTGTTGGTTCAGATTTATGTGGATGATATCATTTTCGGTGGTTCTTCTCATGCTTTGGTTGCCAAGTTTGCAGATACAACGAGCAGGGAGTTTGAGATGAGCATGATGGGCGAGTTGGCGTTTTTCCTCGGGTTGCAAATCAAGCAATCCCGAGAGGGGACGTTTGTGCACCAGGGCATGTACACCAAGGACATATTGAAGAAGTTCGATATGGGTGAGGCCAAGCCTCTTCCAACACGCATGTCGACCACGACGGCCCTAGATGCGGACAAGGATGGAGAAGCATGGACCAAAAGGAGTACCAGAGTATGATTGGGTCGCTGTTGTACCTGACGGTTGTTGACACTTCTTAATGCAATTGCCCATAATAAACTTTAATGAACTGATTTTAGCGAAAGCCCTCAGAAATGTACAGGACACTCCTAGCATCACTTAATGTCAAGTTGTCATCCCCAACATGATACTAGAAATGTAATTTATTTGTGACACTAGCTCAAAAGATATGAACAAATATTTATCCGCAAGCGCACAGATAAATATACCCATTGTAGCAGCATTTCACCCAGGTTGTCTAGGTATCGTTATTTATATTTTACCGAGGGGAACAGTGAAGTGGGAAGCAATTGGACATTGTTGGCGCGAAATATGACACCTTACGCCTAACACACAGCAAGCCGAAGAAGCTGGCTTCAATCGGGTGCCCGGAGTGTTGAATCTGAAAACGTGCTAGTCGGTTTGACCTGAAAACCAACAAGGGAATAAACTGTGAGAATACCAATGGAACATGCGAGGTGAGACCAGACAGTTCCATATGTATGGCTTTGAAAGCCAATCACGACGGTAGACAACTATAGAAGCTGTCTGTCAGAGCATGTTTATAAAGTCATTCGGCTAGAATGAAAACAGGGCATGTAAAGCATGTTAACTGCCGAATGCACATATAAAGAAAGACATGCGTGAACAGATGAAAGGTATCATTAAAACATTGTAAACAGGTAACTTGCAAATATAAATCTATTCAAATAACACATGCATAGGTTAATCCAACTAGTCTGCCGCACGTCTAGCCTTCATAGACCCGTCAAGCATAAACTCAAGCGAAGCTAATCCACCGCATGATACCACTTGCCATAAATTTACACCACTTCTTATAATTAGATTAATCCACTGCATGATACAATCTAATTATAACAAGCTAAAAGCATGCATGTATTTGAACAGATCTATAAAAACTCATTACTCGTGTAAACTTAACCAAGATCGGCAAACTAGCCGAGTTGGGGTCCATGAAGAAGGAACATACAAGCAAGCATGATTAAACCAATCTAAAACCTGCATCTGCCGCACGATACCCAGTTCTATCAAAGCCTAACCGTGATTGACATGCATGAACCCATAGCATGTAACAATCTAGATAGAAAATTGAATCAGCCGTCATGATCTTATGATTAACAAAACACAAGCAAGCTTGTAAAACAGGGCCGAACAAAGATCAATCTAGATTGGGCAAAAGAGTGTTACAAGAATTAAATAATAAAACACATAACACATGATAACTTAATGAATCTATCAGATCTGCCAAATCTAATAGAGCCGATAACTATTTTTACTCATGACTTAATCCGCCGCACGATACAAGGCATAAGAAAAAACCTCCCGTCATAAGCTTAAATCCGCCGCACGATACTAAGCTTAAAGAACGAGACTACTTGCATCATATCTAAATCCACCGCATGATACTAGACATGATAACAAAGTTGCCAGGACTTACGGAGGTCGACGGATCGATGATTCCTCTCGAAGAACTCGACGACACGACTAAGGACTCGAAGATGGCACGGGACCGGTTTGTATTGATATGGTTGTGAACAGTTTTACAATGGTCGAGGGCTTATATTTATACCCTGGATGAAATACGAGTCCTAGATGATTACGATCTGTATAAGAAAATATGGAAAGATACAAGTCCTATTCTTATTCTTCTCGGTGTCCTTCAACGTTACGTGCCTTCTCGTGCAAGCCGGCTTTACTTGCCATATCCATTTACCGAATGGAGTCGTTTCCTTGCAAGATACCCGACCGCATAGGCATTTACCGAAACTTCTGAGGACCAAATATTCGCCTGATCATTTGCCGAATCCTCTGCTCACTGCTGGCTGGGTCCATTTGTCATATCTTGGTGCGTGCGAAAATCCAGTGTTAACACATGCCCCCTAATTTTGGGACAAATATTTATTCCAAAATTCCTTTTCTTTGTGCATCAACATGACGCCTTTGGAAGTATCCACCTTCACACGCCCTAATCGTTGAACTTGTCGGTTCATCTCTCGATGCTCCTTTGGGATCCTTTAGAGTCCCCTTTCACTCTGTTTCGGCTCGTGCATTCTGAACTCCCCTGCTTCAATCTCAAAACCAGAAAACCCTCTTTTCACCTGCCATCTTCCAATCTAGAAGATGTCTTCTGAAGAGAGCCGTCATAGCTCTGAGCTTGTGAAGGACCGAAAATGCTAAAGCAAGGCGACCAGAGGGGGGAGGGGTGAATGGGAGCCTAAAAATTTCTTCCAAAATTCTGGCCTCTGGCCCAACAAAATCAACCCTAAGAGCAAAGCCGACACACGTGATGTCCATGACCCAAGAGAATGGGTGGATGTTCCCTAGGAACACAGCGGGCCACCACAAAAGCTCCCTCACTCAAATCCACGTGAGTCAACTAGTGACACGATGGATTTAGGCTTTTCGCAAAGCGAGAAGCCCGGTTTCTATAGAGCACAGAGTTGGGAATCCAACGCAAAAAGCGGATCTCAAATCGGAGCTCGAACGTAAAAGATACGAACGAAAACGCGCGTTGTCTGCACTGACCGGACTCACTGGTGCGTCCGGTGAACAGGCATCGGACGCGTCCGGTCAGCTGATCAGCGTTCTGGGAGCTCTCTGTTCATGACTGGACTCACTGGTGGTGAGCGTCCGGTCACACCTCAAGCGTCCGGTCACAAGAAAACGGGCACAATGAACAGTGCAAGCAGGTGCGTCCGGTCACGGCAGAGCAGGTGCGTCCGGCCACTAAAAACGGTCTCTGGAGTTGACCGGACTCAGCACGGGGTGCATCCGGTCGTGTCCAGGCCAGCGTCCGGTCACAACGCGTGAACTGGACTGCGTGTGTGTTCAACGACCGGACTCTCCCAAGGTGCGTCCGGTCGCTTCGATGCAGCGTCCGGTCACCCCGACCAGCCCTCTGTTCGTCCACCAAATCGACCCGATCTCCCTCAAATCAATAGCACTAGGGCTCAAATTTCATGTGAGGGATCACAAGGATGTTAGTGAGCTACTCCTAAGAGATCATGGCTCGAACCTAACTCCAAATCGGTGAATCGAAGAAAACGATGAAGAGCGGGCAAGAACTTGATCCCAAAACTAAATCCGACCGATCTGTGAGTTCGTGAGGTATTAGAGAAATTCCTTCGGTAGAAAGAGGACTCTCATGAAGCTACACAAGATGGCTCAAACGGATTTGCGAATCTTCCCTCGAAACAAGAATTCTCGTGAAGATTGAAAGAAGGGAAAACGTGCAAACGCGAAGAACAAAATCGCAAGACAAATTAAAGCACGAATTTGATCCTTGGAATCAGCGGAATGGATGATTGATTAAGCACTCGGTGTCGGGCTACAAGCCACTCCTAGCAACACAAAGCTTGGATGGCGAAATGCTCAAGAACAAGAGCCGGTCTCTCCTCTAACCCTAGCCTCCTCTCACAGGAACAAAATGAGAGTGACACCTCCAAGGATTCCAAGGGATGGCTGCCCTAGCAGCCTCCTTCATCTATATATAGGCGCACGTCCGAAGACCAAAACGCCCTTACATTAAGCACTCAACCCAAATACCCCCCAGGGCTAAAACTGTCCAACCCTAGCAGTTTCATCCGACGGCCACGCCCGCACATCCGGTAGCTTCGCCTCGACACGACCTCCCTGATGCCGCCACGTGCCGTCATGTCGACCACCGCGCCTTCCTCATGGATAGCTTCGCCGCCGCACGAGCCTCTCCACGCCGCCACGCGTCGACCGTCCTTTTGGACCTTCCCCCGGTTTTGAGGCCCAATCTGGGAAACCCGCCAGCCCAGGTTTTGAGGCCCAAACCTGGAAACCGTCCACCCCGAGTTTTGAGGCCCAAACTCGGAAACCCGCAAGCCCAGGTTTTGAGGCCCAAACCTGGAAACCGTCCATCCCGAGTTTTGAGGCCCAAACTCGGAAATCGGCCACCCGAGTTTTGAGGCCCAAACTCGGAAACCATCGAGGTAGCTTTTTGAGGCTCAGCTACCGAACCCGCGCCGTAGACGGGATGTGGTTCGCACACCCCGACCACCGACACTGATGCTGATGCATGTCCAGCCTCCATGCCGGGCACAACGCCTTCGCCTTCCTTCTTGACTTGGCCGACGGCACTTGCGCCGCATGCAAGCCCGTGTCCGACCTCCCGCCAAGTGCCACGACGCCATCGTCTTCCTCCCGACTCGGCCGATGCATTGCACATCCCCATGTGCTCTCACTCGCCGATGCCACGTGCCAGCTACCACAGCTGGTCCTCTGGCCCTCTGGTTCGTCAGTCCAAGCCTCACGTCCACCCTTCGCCGCTCTGGGTCCATCGGCATGGCACGTCCGCCGCACGGCACGCCCATCCTTCACTGCACCCGGTCCGTCGGCACGACACGTCTCTACTTGACCTTCACCTCGCCATAGACCACTGTATCCGAGCTCAACACCTGCACATCAACACAGCCAAGAGACACATGTTGCACACACACACACCAACACAGAAACACCACAACTCAATGCCACCGGTTAGTCATAAGCATTAAGCGCATAGCGACATATGGACTTAACCGGGTAAAAGCCTCAAACCTGTGACACCCTAGTGTCAAGCACTCCATTAGGAACTACATTAGCTACTAAAATGCATAGGCAATGCATTGCATCATTTCATGTGCATGAAAGTGTTTTTGGCTTTTGCTTGTTTAAATAGATTTTTGGTTTCTTTTGGACTTGGTTGTTTGAGTGACTTTCTGACTTCGCAAATAGTTTTATAAAATAGAGAATAATGAGGCTAGTACTTTTCATGTTGACACCATGATTAAGTTCAAAATTATTTATCAAATAAAAATGGGATAAACAAAATGATTTATGTCTTAAAATTGGCTTTCTTTCTGTGGAGGTTGTAAAAATGGTTTTCAGAAAAAGTGTCCTATATGAAAGTTGTAGAGAAAATTATTTTGAGCAACTTTTATTTTTGGGTCAAAGCCTAGTTTGGAGTTTTTGAAACTGTTTTGAATGGTCAAACTTTGAAAAGTTTTTGGAAAAAGAAAAAGGAAAAGATATTTTTTCCCGCGCCCTCACATCCGGCCCATCCGGCCTTTTCGGGCCCAGGCCCACGCCCGCGCACCCCACGCCGCTCCCGCGCGCGCCGCGCGCTCACCGCGCCGCTCGCCCGACCCGCGGCCGCGCCGTACGCCGGCAACACGACCATGTGGCCGTTCTTCCCTGCTGAGGATCCGCGCCCGCCTATCATCGCTCGATCTTCTCCGCCCGATCACGCAAGCTATCTCGCTTGCCCTCTCGCGCGCCACCCTTGCCTGCCGAGCCGCCTGCCACCGCCTCGCCCGCCGCGCCGCCGGGTCCCGCCACGACCGCCGGAGCCCCCGGGCGAGCCAAAAACCGCGCGCCGGCCTCACACCACTCCCTCACTCGCCATTCGCACCTCCTCGCTCTCGCTCTCACTCCCTCTCCTGTACGCGAGCGCTCGACTCGCCTTGGCCACCGCACGCCACCGCAAGAGCACCCTCACCGTCCCCACCTCCCTAGAGCCCCTCGGCTCGATTCCTTCCGCTCGCCACTCCACCTTCATCCCGCACACACGGTGCGCACCTCCGCACCACCCCTCGAGCCTCACCGTCGCCAGAATGCAGGAAGCGCCGCCATGGTCGTCATCAGCGCCGCTCGGAGCCCGGAGCCGTTCGTCCTCAACCTAACCTCCGCCAAGTCCCCTCTTCTCCGTCGAGCTCCGTCACACCTAGGCAAGGTGAGAACACTGGTTCGCGAGCTCTCTACCACCCGGTAGCTCTCCCACCACCTCTGACCGAGCACCATGGCCGCCGCCATGGCCGTGCACGAGGCCAGGCCCAACCAGAGCTACACCGGCCAAACCAAGTCCTCCGATAGCCACCCTAGGGTTCACTTAAGTTTTTGCCTTCATCGATTTCACCGGCGACCACCGGAACCGGCCAAGCCGAGCACCGCCGCCCCCGCCGTCCGCCATGGCTCGTCGCCGGAGAGCTACGGTCGCGCGCTGGCCAAACCAACCGCACCACCCAATTCGCCTCGTCAAGGGGAACCCAGCGAGCCTAGCCTCGCCGCCGGCGATCTCACCGTCGGCGAGCAGCGGGCGGTCAACCCCGTCCCCTGCTTTTCTTTCACTAGCCAGTGGACCCCGTTGACCAGCGGACCCCGCGCGTCAGCCTCACCCGGTCCATGGACCAAGTTCACGCAGGCCCGGCCGGGAAATTCAAATGATTTTTCCTTTTGTTTTATTTTCTAGAAACGCTTATTATTTTTGTGTAGCTCGTTTTAGAGGTCCAAATGAGGTGCTTTCAGTTTTGATAGTTTGTTTATAAGTAGATCTACCATGGAAAAATAGGAAAGTCTTTTTGGTAGAAGTTTATTTCACAGTTTTTATTTAATTTAGTTTATGTGCTTTTGTTTGGGTAAATGGAAATAAGTGTTTTCTTGTGGAGATAATTCATGGAAAATTTTGTGTAAGTTTCTTATCATGTCATGCACCTGTGAAAAATGTATGAGGCACTGTTTATGTGGAAAAAGTTTCTGTTATAGTTTAAAGTCCTTTTTGGTTGATTTCTTGGAATAAGTGTTAAGGTGTTTTATGTGTCAAAATAAAATGTGGGAAAATTTGTGCAGTCTCTGTGCGTGATGTTCAAGCTAAGAAAAATATTAAGTATAGATTGTTGTATGGAAAAATGTGAAGTTACTTTACAAATGTGCTTTTCTGTGTTTTTCTTTAAACATTCATGTAAGGAATAAGATAATGTTTTTGTTCATGGAACTTTCTTGATAAATATGAAATGTGGAGTAGAATCTGGAAAAAATATGAAACTGAGTTGAGCACCCTTTTTCAGTAGGGTTGTAGTTCAGTTGGGTTATTTTGGAATAGATTTGTTTATTTTGTGTAGGCTTGTTTGTTTATATCCTGGCAGTAAATTTTCTACAGTAGAATGTTTATGACTAGATGAAGCTAGAAAAATTATGAAATCTGTCGTTTGACACTTTTGTGTGAAAAGTTAGTTCAAAGCACCTTTTGAGCAGTTTATTTGTTCTTTTTATATCTGCTGTTCTGTATTTTATTTCTGGCTGAAAATTGTTCAGAGAAGTCCAGCAGGTGTTAATTGCCTTCTGGAATTTTTGTGGATTTTTCTAAGTTTAGAAAATTGCACTTGCAGTTCAAACCTGAGTTCTTTTGAATTATTAAATAAATAGGTGAATTAATGGATTTTGTTTTATGAGATAAATAAGTATTTACCTCAATGTCAAAAGTGGTTCAACAAGTTGGTTTTGTTGGTTTGCAAGAAATGTTACTTTTCATACCACCACATCTCGCACCCCGCTTATTTATGTATTTATTACTCGCTGCATGCAATAGGATCGACACTCCCGGAGCCCGACCAGGAGCAAGAGGCAAGCGTCGAGCAGGAGATCCCGGAACTTCATCAAGCCGAGGAAGTCGACCCCGCAGCGGAAACTAACCTGCCCGAGTGCCCCTCCCACGAGGCCTCGGTCTTCGCTCAAGGCAAGCCCCGGAGCATTCTAAGTCTCCCAGTATTTACAATTAAATTACTTGAGTCATTTTAACTTGTGATGCATTAGGTTAGGAGTGGATTGAATCCTACTTGCTGCATTACCATTCCTTGATTATTGATTAATATCTACCTTATTATCCTGTTAGTTATTTATATGTAAAATTGCTTAGTCTGTTAAATAAAAGTAGTAGTTAAGGATGTTCCCGTAATACCCCTGGTGGGTATTTACCGGATCACGGTTGACTATATTTACTATCGTGGAAAAGAACCTGAGTAGTAACAAAATACGGTCAACTGGAACGCAAGGCACAAGTTTAGAAACTTGGGGCAGTCCGTCTGTTGGATCGTGTAGGTTTGTATCGATGTTGGCCCTCGTTCATTTTTGAACGCGCCCTTTTACTTAGGGATAGGTCGGTGCTGTAATCATCGACCCCAAAGCCAGTTAGAAGCTGTTCGGGCCGGTCTCAACCCGTGTCGCGCCCTCTAGTATGGAAATGCGATCTGCCGTGAGAGGCCATCGTCAGGTTCCAATTGGGCGGTCCGTGCTGTGAGCCGCGACGATTACCACCACGAACAAGCGTCAAGCGGTTGCCCAATGCATGGACCCGACGGGGAAAGTGTGGGCTGGTATTAAAGGTCTTTCACCAGCTGGTTTGGAATTCGATTCGAGTCGCCGTCTCCCCCGGTTAGTGGGAAACTATGGCGAGCTTCACCACGATGCAACTTCACGTAATGTCTTAAAGGTTCAACTAAAATATGGATAAGTCAACTGGATATGGTTATAATATTGTTTGTTAGACTCAAGTGTGTGTTATTGTTCAGGTGCAAACCTAGAATAAGGAATAGGTCTAAAAAGTGACCACTCATCAATATCATTAATTACTCACTTATCTGAATTGAGCTTTTCGCAACTAAAGTTCCCAGCTCCACCCAAAAAGGCCTTGCATACCCTTGGTGTCTTTATTTTCAGTTGGACGAGTAAGTCTAGCTGAGTACATTCCCATACTCAGGGTTTATCCCGTTTGTTGCAGATGGCCAGGTCTACTATGGCTATTGTAAGCACTGCCTCTACCCAGTGGAAGGTGATGAGGAGTAGGCCCAGGGCAGGGTCGTCCAGAAGCTTCCCCTTTTCTCTTGTTGGTCTGAGACTACTGATGGCACATTACTTAAAAAGGGAGGAGTGAGTTGTGTTGAGTTGGAGTTTCAAACAATGTTTTATTTGGACCACATGTGTGGTGGTCGTGTTCCAAAACTTATTTAAGCTTCCGCACTTTAAATTCGGTATTGTAATAACTCTATCGTAATTTCGCACTCTGACGTTTTAATTCCGGTTTCGTTATCTATGATGTATCCTTGCGAATGTAATTCTTGAACAATGTCATCCTGTATGTTGTATGATGATAGAAATCCTTCGAGATTTCCGGACTACCGGGGTTATATGGGTTCAACTATGAGTCGATGTCAGACGGTACTTGAGCTCTTATAATCAGGACGGTTCCGCCACAGCTGGTATCGGAGCATGATTCAAGTTATTGCATCCGCAAAAAGCTATTTCTGAACTAAAATGGGTATTTCAAAACTATTTTCAAAACTATTTTCGATTACTAAGTGTGCTCAGTCTCGTCCTTAAGCCTATACTAGGAATCAGGTGGCTTAACTGCTAACAGGGTTCAGGGTTTTGCTTCATGCTGTATCTTTATTTGCTGGTCCATTCTCGGGAAAAAGAGAATGCGTTGACCGCGAGAACATGCATAAAATGATTTTGTGAGATATGAGAGCATGACCGTCCAACCGTCGATCTAGGTGAGAGTTCTTATACCAAGTATGTGCGAGCTTCACACAGACACATACGAGGGTATCAATGTTTTGAGGGTTTTTTCTCTTTTGGTGCATAGTGTTTAGTGTTGGCTTCTATGCATTTTGTGCATATTAGCCAATACTCAGTTGTTTTATCATTGGGAATTGCTTTGGGCTGAAATGAATCTTCTGCAGGTACACTAACTATGCGATCGAGTAGAACGTGTAGATAACGCATGAGAGATCGTTCTTGCCACCGACTAGAACATTAGGACTTACGAGTCATGTTAGTGAGTGAGAACGTAAGTACGATCATGCATCATGTTTAAATTCTTGCATTTACATTACCTCCCCTTAATTAAAAGCTGTCTCTTTTCTATAAAAATTTGCCAACTTAATATCCGTCTCACGAGAGTTCGAAACCCTTTTGTTTCTACAGATGGCCCGGACTAAGCTGACTGCTAGCAAGGCCACCGGAGGAAGAGGAGTTCCGCGTCATCGCTTGGCCACTAAGCTGACCCGGAAGACGTTCTTGACCTACTTCGGGTTGCCGACTATCCTTTGGAGGATTCTGCAGGCCGTGGGCTATGAGGAAGGACAGGAGCCTAGGTACTCATGGTAGAAGGAGATCTATGGACAGGATTCGTTGGTCATGGTGGAAATCAAAGTCAAAGCTTTGCCCGCCAAGCCCCACTGGACAGGATAGACAGAGATCACCAGAGGCACATGTGCCAAGGATGGAGCCAACAGGGCAGCGTATCTTGTGCTGAAGGATATCATCGCCCGTTTTCCCGCTGACCTAGCTAGTGCTATGGCAGGAGTGTTCCCCCGTGGATCACTTTTTTCATTGCGCTGGAAGCAGACTTTGGAGTCAGTCTTGACAGGGAGCCTAGAGGAGAGGTTCTACTGTGAGACGCCTGCGATGAGTGCCACCGGAGCTTTGTTAGTTGTATGTGAGAGTTTGGAGCACACTCTCGAGAGCGTGTCCTTCACCCTCACCGCCACCTACCAGAGCAAGAGGAAGCTGCAGGAAGAATTTAACGCTGAGGTAGCCCGTCTTCAGGAGAAGATTCAGCAGATCACCCTTGAGCGTGACGACGCCCGTGCTACCGCAGGTGCAGAGACCACCGCCAGGACCATCGCCGAGCAGATGTACCTGACTACCGCTCTTCAGAGGGATGAGGCCCCCACCGTGCTCGACCAGCTCAGAGAGGGAGCTCACCTTTTGATACAGTAGGCCCATGGACAGCAGACCTATATCGACCAGCTCCACAAGGCAGTCCATCAGATGCATCACGCCGCACAGGAGGCCACCGTCCCAGCAGCTGCCGAGGTTCCCGCAGCCGAGGCCCAGGATCCCCAGGACTGAGAGGTCCTTGGTCCTGACGCCCCACCGGAGGAGGATCACGCTGACGAGCCGATGATCGACGCCGACGTAGAGGACGCCGCATCCGCCGCTGGAGACGCCTGAGCGTTAGATTCGCTAGGAGCCGTTTTCTTTTGTACAGCTTGAGCATGCTCGCTGATGATGTAACACCCTAAACATGTGTTGGTTTTATGTTTTAGATGTTTGATGGCATGTATGGCTTTTGGACAAAGTCCAGACTTCCATCTGGCATCTTTTATGGAGATCCGTCGTTTGCATGTCTAATTTCGAGCAATTATTCTGTGATGTTGTATGGAAATGAGTAATCATACTTGGTCGTGTGCTAAATTTTCGAATTACGTATAGCGCGGTATTTATTCATGATCAATGTGACATCACCTAATGGTTGCTTATTAATGGGATATGCAGATGACGGCACACACTCGCAGCCAACGCGGACAGGGGGCAGGACAGGAGGAGAACTTGCCACCTCCCCCACCACCGCCGATGACACCGGAGGCGTTTTTCGGCCAGTTCTTGCGCAGCCAAAGGAACATGGAAGAGATGCAGAGGCACATGGAGGCCACCCTCCGCAACATCGCTAGCAACACCGCGCAGCAGCGCCAAGGCCCGGAGCCCAACCAGTACAGCTCCTACCGTGACTTCTTTGACACCCGTCCCCCGGTGTTCAAGGAAGTCACTGAACCGCTTGAGGCTCATGAATGGCTCAATTCCATCACCCAGAAGTTTCGTCTGCTTTGTCTGACAGAAGAGCTCAAGGCGGAGTACGCCGCCCACATGTTGGAAGGACCCGCAGGTTTGTGGTGGGCCCAGTACCGTGCATCCTTGCCTGCAAATGCACGTGTTACTTGGGATCAGTTCTCGACTGCTATGCGCAACCACTATATCCCTAGTGGTCTGATGGAAATGAAGATTGCAGAGTTCATGAGGTTGTCTCAGGGAACCAGGTCTATGTCCGAGTATCTGCACAGCTTCAACAACCTAGCTCGCTACGCTCCAGACTTTGTCAACACAGAGGTCAAGAAGATCGCAAGCTTCAACCGTGGCATGAGTGCCTCCATGCTTTCCAAGATGGGCAATAGTCACCGCACTACCTTCAGTGACTTTGTCAGTGACTGCCTAAATCAAGAGGCCAATGATAGCAGGCTGGCGTGAAGGACCGAGAAGCAACCAGAAAGCGACCAGAGGGGGGGGGTGAATGGGAGCTTCAAAATTTCCTTTCGGAAACTAGTAGCCACTGTCCCGAGAATCACCCCAAAAGACAAACCCTAGAGCTTGCTACTGTCCACGACCCTAGATGTAGGGTGGATGCTTCCAAGAAGCACAGCGGGACACTACACAACTCTAGAAAGCCAACGCAAAAGACGGAAGCCAAATCCGACAACGAACGAACCACTGGCGAACGAAAACGCGCAAACCAGTCACGACCGGACTCTGGGCAGCGTCCGATCAGTGAGCACCGGACGCATCCGGTCGTGCAAAATCCGTTCTGGGACCTTACTGTTCCTAACCGGACTCTAGTGAACAGAGCGTCCGGTCACAAACTGTGCGTCCGGTCACAAAAGTCAAGCCGAGTGAACAGTGCGATGAGTGAGTCCAGTCGAACAAGAAACCCAGCGTCCGGTCAGCTAGAGAAAATCGCCACGCGACATTCAACCACCGGACGCGTCCGGTCAACGCGAGGACAGCGTCCGGTCACCCCAACAGCAGCCTGTTCGTCCACCGATTCGACTCGATCTCACCCAAAACGAATCCTCTAGGGATCAAACTTGGTGAGAAGAGTCAAAAGGAGTATAGTGAGCTATCCCTAAGAGATCATGGCTCGAACCTATCTCCAAATCGATGAATCGAAGAATTTCGGGGGAAGGGAGAAAACTTGACCCGAAACAAAAATCGATCGATCTCCTAGACCATGAGGTTAGAGGAGAATTCCTTCGGTGGAAAGAAGTGCCTCACGATCTAGAACAACTTGGTTCAAACGGTTTTGCAAAAGATGAACCGAGCAAAGAGATCAAGCGAGGGGAAAATCGTGGAGAAAAAGGATTCCGCGAAGAACACGAATGAAACGCGAATCACAACCACGAACTGCAACCGTGTGGCTACCACACGCTACAACAGTGAGGATACGGCCTCACTTCCTCAGAATCAACAGTACACAGAGGCAAGTCTCTCTGCGGATCTCAGCTAGCTACAGTAGGGGATGGGAGAGTAGGAAACTCTAAGTGCGAAAGAGCAAATGACTGAGATACCGAGGGAGGAGGGAGTCTCCCGACTACTTATCCTACTACTAGCCTAAGTCTAATTCCTACTCTACCCCTCGCTATTCTAATTACAGAGCGAACCAACTAAACCCTAGGGTTATTCTGGACCAAATCGGTGGTAGGTGTATCCGACGGCCACGCCCGCACAATTCGAAGCGTTGCCTCGACGCAACCTCCAGATTGCCGCCACGTGCCGCCACCACTCTACACCCCCGGTTTTGTGGCCCAAACCGAGAAACCAGCCTTTTCCAGCCATCCCTCGGTTTTTGAGGCCCAAACCGGGAAACCAGCCCACCAGCTTCTGAGTTTTGAGGCCAAACTCAGCAAACCCTCAGCGCCCAGGTTTTGAGGCCCAAACCTGGAAACCGTCCTTAGCCCGAGTTTTGTGGCCAAACTCGGAAACCATCTGCACCCAGGTTTTGAGGCCCAAACCTGGAAACCGTCTACCCGATGGTTTTTTCCTGGCTCTACCACCAAACCGACGTCGTAGAGGGGATGCACCGCCCGTGCACCCCGTCCACCGACACGTGTCCCCAAGTCTACGACTTAGGCAACACATGACCGCAAGTCTTCGCTCGTCGCTATCCCAGGCTGCCAGCCACCACAGCTGATCCTCGGGCCTCTGGTCCCTTAGTCCAAGCCTCACGTCCGCCCTTCGCCACTCTCGGTCCATCGGCACGGCGCGTCTCTACTTGACCTTCACCTCGCCTTTGATCACTGCATCCGTGCTCGACACCTGCACAACACAAGCCAAAGAACATGCGCATCATCCCAGTTGACAATCACTCATCACTCAGAGACCCGGCATACACCCATGTTTCCGCAATCTCCCCCTTGATGAGTGCATTGTCAACTACCAACACAAATCATAGTAGAAAGAGAAGAAGGAAGAAGGAGAAGAGAGAACTCGACCAAATGACCCAAAAGCATAGCAAAGCCGAAGAAGGTCAAGTGGAAAGGGCAAGACAACTTGGTCCGCAAAGACATGGGCAACGGCTCGACGCAACCAAGCAAAGCAAAGCTAGCCCTCAAGAAGAGGTAGAACAGGCTCAACACCGCTAGCAAATCCCAATCGAAAATATCGAAGCAAAATGCTAGTCCCTCAAGATAGAGGCACAGAGGCTCAACACAACTAGCAAAGAAAGCTTGATACCGACGCCTTTCGGCCAACAAGAGACAACAAAGCTCAAGCTCCCCCTTAGTTGATCATCCAGGAGACATGCAAACTCTCCCCCTGGAAACTCCCCCTCAAATGAACACTCAGGAAGCACAAATGATTTGCAAATTCTCCCCCTTTGTTGAAAATGCACGAATCAAGTAAAAGGCTCTCCCCATCAGAAAGAGCACCAACAAAAGTGCGAACATGGGAGGTTCTCCCCCTTCCAACATGCATATGAGTCAAAATGCAAGTTAGCAGCTTCAGGAATATATTCAGGAGAATGCAAAGATGCTCTAAACAGTATAACTCTAATGACTCATCAACAGCATACAAGCTCAGCAAAGGCTCAAACTGATCACCAGATATGAAGTATGAACATATGAGCAGAAAGGAGCAGTTTTGAGTCAAAAGGTATTCACCATCAAAATAGCACTAGAAATGTATAAACAGGAGTCTGAACAAGTGCTAAACATGTATACAAGGTGAACTACCCCTAGCAAAGTTCAATCATCATGCTTAAAAATGTAACATACACTTGTGAATTCAAATTCAGATCAGAGTTGCAGCGGTGAAATTACACAAGTTCAATTATTAGCATGTGATTGCGAGAGGTTGAAAGCTTGTCATTGCCTAACTTTTCAACCAAGCGAAGCCTATGCCGAAGCAATCAGAAGCTTAAAGCTACGGTTTCGGTCATACACTACACGGCTCAAGTTTAACTCAAAGTGCAATGAGAAACCGTCTCGATACCGTGATGTGTTGACAAGCAATCCCATCTCGATCTTTTCAATTCACTAAAACTTGGTACAAATTTTAAACATGATATGAACAGACCAAGCAAGTGAATGACTCAGAACTAGAGACATAGCAACCTAGCATACATGAAAAGCACGAGTAAACTCAACACATCCTACACATGCTAGTTGCATATCTCAATGGTGAACATTTTCAGATTTGAAATTATTAAGCAAATTCACCATTTCAAAAATAGCTCAGCTCACAACATGTACTAGTGATCAGAAAGAGCATAAGCTACAAGCATCAACATAAGCATCGGAGCATACTACATGGAGCATAATTGCATTCTAGTGATTATAGACATGAAGCTCAGAATGTAAATGCGTATGCTAAAATGCAAAAGAAAAGAAAGACAAAAGAGTCAGTCAAATATACAAGATCCAAAATGTTTCCCTCAACTAAAAGGGGAAACACACACCAAGCTCACCCCTCAACCAATTAAAGGTTGATTCGTCTAAAGGCTTGGTGAAAATATCAGCCAGTTGATGATGAGTATCGACTTGGCGAAGGTCGATATCACCCTTCTCCTGGTGGTCTCGCAAGAAATGAAAGCGCACATCAATGTGTTTGGTCTTTGAGTGAAGCACGGGGTTCTTAGCAACGCTAATGGCACTAGTGCTGTCACAAAGCAAAGGCACGCGAGAAAAGCTCAGACCAAAATCACGCAAAGTGGCCATCATCCAGAGCAACTGGGAACAACAGCTAGCCGCAGCAACATATTCAGCCTCTGTGGTGGACTGAGCGACACTAGACTGCTTGCGAGAAGACCACGAAACAAGAGAAGAACCAATAAACTGGCAAGTCCGAGAAGTGGACTTGCGCTCATTACGGCAACCAGCAAAATCGGCATCCGAATAACCGCAAAGGGAGAGGGTGGAGGAAGCAGAATACCAAATCCTGAACTCAGGTGTGAAACGAAGGTACCTGAATATGCGCTTCACTGCCTGACGGTAAGAAGTGCGCGGCGACGCCTGAAAGCGCGCGCACAGACACACCGCGAACTGAATGTCCGGGCGTGTCGCCGTCAGGTAGAGCAGCGACCCGAGAATGCTTCGGTACTCCTTCTGGTCCACTGCTTCTTGAAGGACCGAGAATGCAAAAGCAAGGCGACCAGAGGGGGGGTGAATGGGAGCCAATAAAAATTTCTTTCGAAACTTTGGCCAAGTGTCCCAAAATCAACCCCCAAGAGATACTACCGAAAACGTGATACCCACGACCCTGGGAGGAGGGTGGATGATCTCTAGGATCACAGCGAGGCACCACAAAAACTTCCACACCCAAGCTCACGCAAGTCAACTAGTGACAGGATGGGTTTTGGGTAACCTCAACCTGACCGGAGCACGATTTCTGTAGAGCACGGAGTCGGGAATCCAACGCAACAAGCGGATCGCAGATCGAAGGTCAGACGAACAAACTGCGGACGAAAACGTGCTGACTGCACCTGACCGGACTCTGCCTGCGTCCGGTCAGCAGGCACCGGACGCGTCCGGTCGTGCAGAAGTGGATTTCGGACCTTACTGTGTTGGACCGGACGCACTGTGTGCTAGCGTCCGGTCGATCACCTAGCGTCCGGTCACAAGTGCCAAACCCCGATGAACAGTAGAAGCGATGAGTCCGGTCAGAATAAAATCGAGCGTCCGGTCATGTGCGTCCGGTCAAGAAGCAGAAGCACACAGGAAGACGTTCAACGACCGGACTCATGAGCAGAGCGTCCGGTCTCCCCGACCCTGCGTCCGGTCACCCCACGAAACAGTTGTTCGTTCACCGATCCGACTCGATCTCACCCAAAATGAATCCTCTAGGGATCAAACTTGGTGAGAGGAGTCACAAGGATGTTAGTGAGCTACTCCTAAGAGATCATGGCTCGAACCTAACTCCAAATCGGTGAATCGAAGAATTTCGGGGGAAGGGAAGAAAAGTGACCCGAAACGAAAAATCGATCGATCTCCTAGACCGTGAGGTTGGAGGATGATTCCTTCGGTGGTAAGAAGTGCCTCACGATCTAGAACAACTCAGTTCAAACGGAATCGCAAAAGATGAACCGAGCACAAAGATCAAGCGACGGGAAAACTCAAGGCACAAAGCAATCCGCGAAGAACATGATAAACATGAAATCAAAACGCGAATTGACACCAAGAGAGGGGACCCAAGGTGAGGATACGGCCTCACTTCCTCGAATCAACAGTACACAGAGTGGAGTCTCTCTGCGGATCTCAACTAGCTAAAGCAGGGGATGAGAGAGTGGAAACCCTAGGTGCTAGGAAGCAAATGACTGCGCTAACTGAGATAGGGAGGAGGGTGTCTCCCCTGGACTACTTATCCTATTCTAGTCTAAGTCTATTTCCTACTCTACCCCTCTCTATTCTAATTACAGAGCGAACCAGCTAAACCCTAGGGTTATTCTGGACCAACTCGGTGGTAGGTAGATCCAACGGCCACGCCCGCACAACTCGTCCGCGTTGCCTCCACGCAACCTTCCGATTGCCGCCACGTGCCGTCCTCGCTCTGCACCCCCGGTTTTGTGGCCCAAACCGGGAAACCCGCCTTTTCCATCAGCCCCCGGTTTTGAGGCCCAAACCGGGAAACCAGCCTCCAGCCCGAGTTTTGTGGCCAAACTCGGAAACCGTCCGCGCCCGAGTTTTGAGGCCCAAACTCGGAAACCGGCCCACGCCCAGGTTTTGAGGCTCAACCTGGAAACCGTCGCGCCCAGGTTTTGTGGCTCAACCTGGAAACCCAGCACCCAGGTTTTGAGGCCCAAACCTGGAAACCGTCCACCGTTGGTTTTTCCCGGGCTCTACCAACAAACCGGCGTCGTAGAAGGGATGCACCGCCTGTGCACCCCTTCCACCGACATGATCGCACTTCTCCGCTTGTCGCTGTCGCAGGCTGCCAGCCACCACAGCTGATCCTCCGGCCTCCAGTCCATCAGTCCAAGTCCACGTCCGCCCTTCACCGTCCGATACATCGGCATGGCACGTCCGCCGCACGGCACGCCCATCCTTCATCGCGCCCGGTCCGTCGGCACGACACGTCGCAACTTGACCTTCACCCGCCATCGACCACTGTCTCCGTGCTCGACACCTGCACAACACAAGCCAAAGAACATGCGCATCATCTCCGTTGACAATCACTCATCACACAGAGACTCGGCATACACCCATGTATCCGCAATCTCCCCCTTGATGAGTGCATTGTCAACTCCACAACAAATCATGAATAAGAAGAAGGAGGTAGGAAGGAGTGAGAAGAGAAAACCCAACCAAATGACCCAAAAGCCTAACAAAAGCCAAAGAAGGTCAAGTGGATGAAGCGAAAACTTGGTCCCCAAAGACATGGGCAACGGCTCGACGCAACCAAGCAAAGCAAAGCTAGCCCTCAAGAAGAGGTAGAACAGGCTCAACACCGCTAGCAGATACCAATTGAAGATCGGAGGACAACAGAAACAAAATGCTAGTCCCTCAAGACAGAGGCAACGGCTCAACACAACTAGCAAGAAAATCACTCCGAACCAATTGGAAATCAACCCAAACCAAAAGGGAAAGCACACCCGACGATACCAATTGAAAGCCAAATGAAAAAGCTTATGAAAGCTCATGAAAAGCTAGGAACGTTTGCTAGTCCCTCAAGACAGAGGCAACGGCTCAACACAACTAGCAAACTCCCCCTCGACAATTGCAAGCAACTGGGACAAATAATTCTCCCCTTAGTTGATCAACACAGGGGCATATGATTTGCATAAATTTCTCCCCCTAGTTGAAAATGCACTTATCAAGGCCAAAAGGTATCGGAGAAGCAACTCCCTTCACACAAACTCCCTCTGAACACAAGATCTCCTTCCAAAAGGCATATGAAGTCAAAATGCAAGTTAGGAGCTTCAAGTATATAGTCAAAAAAGTGCAAAGATGCTCTAATCAGTATAGCTCCGACATCTCAATTAAGCACTCAAATAGCAAAGGCTCAAACTGATCACTTATACGAAATATGAAGCATAGGAGCATGTGAGCAGTTTTAAGCCAAAAAGGATAGTCACCATCAAAATAGCACTAGACATGTATAGAAGGAATCCAAACAAGTGCTAAACATATATACAAAGTGAACTACCCCTAGCAAAGTTCAATCATCATGCATAGGAATGAAGCATATACTTGTGATTTCAAATTCATATCGGAGTTGCAGCGGTAAAAGAGTTCACAAGTTCATTTTTAGCATGTGATTGCGAGAGGTTGAAAGCTTGTCATCGCCTAACTTTTCAACCGTGCGAAGCCTATGCCGAAGCAATCAGAAGCTTAAAGCAACGGTTTCGGTCATACACTACATGGCTCAAGTTTAACTCAAGATGCAATGAGAAACAGTCTCAATACCATGAGGTGTTGACAAGCAATCCCATCTCGATCTTTTCAATTCAACAATACTTGGTTCAGATTTTAAGCAAGTTATGAACAACCAAGCAAGTGAATGACTCAGAACTAGAGACATAGCAACCTAGCATATATGAAAAGCAGGAATGGACTCAACACACCCTACACATGCTAGTTGCATATCTCAATGGTGAACATTTTCAGATTTATATACATTAGGCATAATTCACCATTCCAAAAATAGCTCGCTCATAACATGTAACAGTGATCAGAAGGAGCATAAGCTACAAGCATCATCATAAGTATCGGAGCAATACTAACAAGAGCATAATTACATTCTAGTGAATATAGACATGAAGCTCAGAATGTAAATGCGTATGCCCGACACAAAACTGAAAGAAAGAAGATACCAATTGGAAGGACTCAAGAAACTCAAAAGAAAAGAGCCTCAAAATAAAAGAGTCAGTCTGTACATCTCAAAATGCTTCCCCCATCTAAAAGGGGAAACACACACCAAGCTCACCCCTCAACCTATTAAAGGTTGATTCGTCTAAAGGCTTGGTGAAAATATCAGCCAATTGGTGATGAGTATCGACATGGCGAAGGTCGATATCACCCTTCTCCTGGTGGTCTCGCAAGAAATGAAAGCGCACATCAATGTGTTTGGTTTTCGAGTGAAGCACGGGGTTCTTAGCAACGCTAATGGCACTCATGCTGTCACAAAGCAAAGGAACTCGAGTAAAGCTCAAACCAAAATCACGCAAAGTGGCCATCATCCAGAGTAACTGGGAACAGCAGCTAGCCGCAGCAACATATTCAGCCTCCGTGGTAGACTGAGCGACACTAGACTGCTTGCGAGAAGACCACGATACAAGAGAAGATCCAATAAACTGGCAAGTCCCAGAAGTGGACTTGCGCTCGGTGCGACAACCAGCAAAATCAGCATCAGAAAAGCCACAAAGCGAGAGGGTGGAAGAAGCAGAATACCAAATCCCGAACTCAGGCGTGAAACGAAGGTACCTGAAGATGCGCTTCACGGCCTGACGGTGAGAAGTGCGTGGCGAAGCCTGAAAGCGCGCGCACAAGCACACGGCGAACTGAATGTCCGGCCGTGTCGCCGTCAGGTAGAGCAGCGATCCAATCATGCTGCGGTACTCCTTCTGGTCCACTGCTTCTCCATCCGTGTCGGCATCCAGGGCAGTCGTCGTCGACATGGGCGTCGGAAGAGGCTTGGCCTCACCCATGTCGAACCGCTTCAGCAAGTCCCTCGTGTACTTGCCCTGGTGCACAAACGTCCCCTCTCGGGATTGCTTAATTTGCAACCCGAGAAAGAAAGTCAGCTCGCCCATCATGCTCATCTCGAACTCCCTGCTCATAGTATCTGCAAACTTGGCAACCAAAGCGTGAGAAGAACCACCGAAAATGATATCATCCACGTAAATTTGGACCAAGAGAGTATCATTGCCTTGCTTGAGGAGAAAGAGCGTTTTATCAACACATCCCATTTTAAAACCCTTAGCTAGCAAGAAGGTTTTTAATCTCTCATACCAGGCTCTAGGGGCTTGTTTCAAACCATACAAAGCTTTGTGGAGTTTAAAGACATGGTTTGGAAACCTGGGATTTTCAAAACCGGGGGGGTTGCTGGACATAGACCTCCTCCTCAATGTAGCCGTTTAAGAAGGCACTCTTGACATCCATTTGAAAAAGTTTGAAACCCATGGATGCAGCATAAGCCAAGAGTATCCTAATAGCCTCCAAACGAGCTACAGGAGCGAAGGTCTCCTCATAATCTATCCCCTCCTTCTGACTATAACCCTTCGCTACAAGCCGGGCCTTGTTTCTCACAATGTGGCCCTCCTCTCCTTGCTTGTTTTTAAATACCCATTTTGTCCCAATAGGTTTACAGTCAGGAGGTGGTGGCACTAGAACCCAAACCCGATTTCGCTCAAAGTTCTCTAGCTCCTCATGCATGGCATTGACCCAATCCGGATCCGTCAATGCGTGTCCAACATCTCGGGGTTCAAAAGACGCAACAAAAGCAGAATGAGCAAAGTGCGAGATGTGCTGTGACCTGGAGCGAGTAACTCGCTCGTCGATGTCGCCGATCATCTGTTCAGGGGGGTGCTGGCGCTGGATATGTCGTGGCGCCTCCCGGGAAGAAGTGACCTCCCCCTCAACAGCAGCTGGTTCCACCCCGGGTACAAAAGGTACCGCGCGAGGTGGAGGATCCCACGGCCCCCAGGAAGAAGAAGTGTCGGGGCCGTGAGTCGTCGTCGAGGCCGCCCTTTGCGGCACGGCAGGTGGAGGGGGTGCTGGATTATCTATACCTTCAGCACCCTCGTCCTCATCATCAAAAAGAGGCTCTCCAACCTCATGATCACCTGCACGCTCAAAACGAGAAGAGGGACAAACAAGAGTCTCGTCGAAGGTGACATCTGATGTCTCCATGACTCGGTTAGTGTCAAGGTTAAGTACACGATAAGCTCGAGTGTGAGTGCCATAACCCAAAAACACACCGTCAGAAGAACGAGACTCAAACTTGTCCAGGTTGCCTTTCTTCAATATAAAACAGTGGCAACCAAAGACTCTAAAATAACTCACCTTGGGCTGGCGACCAAAACGCAACTCATAAGAGGTCTTCTTCAAAAACGCTCTCAGAAAAATGCGATTCGAAATGTAGCATGCAGTGTTCATAGCTTCGGCCCAAAAACGCCTAGGAGTCCTATGCTCATCAAGCATCGTCCTGGCCATCTCAACAAGGGTCCGATTCTTCCTCTCTACAACACCATTTTGAGGTGGTGTATAGGGGGAAGAAACCTGATGCTCCAAACCAAGGCGGTTACAAAACTTCTCAAAATCCGAATTTTTAAACTCGGAACCATTATCACTCCGAATAGCTCGCATCGAGTTCAAAGGGAACTCGTTCTGAAGACGCAAAATCAGATTGCGAGCAAATGAGAAAGTCTCGGTCTTCTCAGCTAAAAAGAAGACCCACGAATATCTCGAAAAGTCGTCAACAACAACCAAAACATACCACTTGCCACCAACCGAGCTCACCCGAGCCGGACCAACAAGGTCCATGTGTAAAAGCTCTCCGGGGTGCGAGGTCATGACCTTAGTCACCGGATGGTGGGGAGCAGCAACCATCTTCCCATGTCTGCAAGAATGGCAAACTAGATCCTTCTCCATCGAAAGCTTGGGCAATCCTCGGATTAGGCCAAGTGAGCTAAGTCTTGCAAGCAAGTCGAAACTTAAATGACCGAGCCTCCTATGCCACTTCCAAAGATCGGAGGAAGAAGGACTAGCCAAAAGACAGCGAGAAGAACCAAACGATTCCGAGAAATTCGCACAAAAGACTTTCCCAAAGGGCGAAATCAGACATACAAGATCGCCCTGAGGATCTAAGATGCGACTAAGGTTCGGTTTAAAACGAATCTCATAGTCATCATCAAAAGTTGCGAAACAGAAAGAAGGTTAAAATGCAGGTTAGAAACAAGAGCAACATCGCGCAACACAAAGTGCTCATTAACCCGCACCGTCCCACGGGACAATACCTTACCTTTACTATTGTCGCCGAAGGTTATGTACTCCTTTCCGGCGACCGGGCTAAGGCTGGAGAACCACTTGGCGTTTCCGGTCATGTGCCTCGAGCAACCGGAATCCACCAACCAAATGTCCTCCAACGTCTCACCTGGGAGGTGTCGTCGTCGTCGTCGTCCGAGGGGTACGCTCCGGCTCGCCGTCGACCTCATCGCCCAGCGCCATGGTGCAGAAGCCGTCGTCGTCGGCGAAGAAGCAGAGGCCGTTCAGCTTGTCCTCGATCCTCTTTCTTCTCGGACTCGTCATCACTCGAGCTGGCGGAGTCGTCATCCGAGCCGTCGACGTCGCTGAGCGTGGCGAAGAATGCACGCTGCTCAGCTTGCTGCTTCTCCAAGTACTTCTTCTTGATGTACTCTTTGTCGAAGCCGCTTCTTGTGCCTTGGGGGAACGTGCTTCTCCTTGTACTTGGAGTCGCGCCTGTGGCCGTGATCGCCCTTCCCAGATGCTTGTTCTTCTTCTTGGGGCAGTCGGCGATGAAGTGGTCGGGGTCGCCGCATTCGTAGCATCCGGCGCGTCCTCCTCCACGACGGCGGTTCACGCGGTTGTTGTGGAACCGCGAAAACCGGTTGGCAAGCAAAGCCAACTCGTCGTCTCCCAAAGACTCCAGCTGGTCCTCTGTCACAGAAAAGAGAGAAGAAAGCGCAAAGCCAGCTGAGGGGTTAGAGGAAGAGCCGGAAACCAAAGCCATGGACGGGCGAGAAGGATTTTCAAAAGAAGCCCTCGCCATAGCATCAATCTCACTGGACTTGAGCTTACTGAAGAGCTCGTCGCAGGTGAGGGTCTCATAGTTCGGCGATTCGATGATTGCCTGAACCTTGGAGTCCCACACCGAACGGTCAAGAGTGTGCAAAAGCTTCAAAGCACGCTCATGATCGTCAAATGGCAACTGCTCTCTGTTAGCCCTCATCCTGTTGACAATCACCTGAAAGCGAGCGAATAAACTTTCTATGCTCTCGCCAGGCTGATGTCGAAAGTTCTCATACTCTCTCTTGAACGACTCGTAGAGTCGGGTTTTGACTTGAGAGGTGCCCTCATGAAAACGCATGAGGGTGTCCCAGATCTCCCGAGCCGTAGAGAGGTGAGAAACGCGATCAAACTCACCCACGCTCAAGCAGGAGAACAAAGCGTTACGCGCCCGGCTATTGGCTTCGTGCTCATCGATCTGAAGCTGAGAGACACGAGCAGCCAGGACAACGTAGTTGGCGTTGTTGCAAATCTCCCAAACAGAAGAGCCCATGCTCTGGAGATAGGCCGACATGCGTATCTTCCAATACGCATAGTTCGTCCCATCGAAAAAACGGCGGTTTGCCCACGCCGCGATCCATGTCGCCTTCGGTGGATCTGGAACCGGCTAAGGTGGAAGATCCTTAACCTGCTCCGATACCAATTGAAGGACCGAGAATGCAAAAGCAAGGCGACCAGAGGGGGGGTGAATGGGAGCCAATAAAAATTTCTTTCGAAACTTTGGCCAAGTGTCCCAAAATCAACCCCAAGAGATACTACCGAAAACGTGATACCCACGACCCTGGAGGAGGGTGGATGATCTCTAGGATCACAGCGAGGCACCACAAAAACTTCCACACCCAAGCTCACGCAAGTCAACTAGTGACAGGATGGGTTTTGGGTAACCTCAACCTCCCCCGAGCAACGCGAGGGGGATTCAGGCTATTTTGAAAAGCGAGGAGCCCGATTTCTGTAGAGCACGGAGTCGGGAATCCAACGCAACAAGCGGATCGCAGATCGAAGGTCAGACGAACAAACTGCGGACGAAAACGTGCTGACTGCACCTGACCGGACTCTGCCTGCGTCCGGTCAGCAGGCACCGGACGCGTCCGGTCGTGCAGAAGTGGATTTCGGACCTTACTGTGTTGGACCGGACGCACTGTGTGCTAGCGTCCGGTCGATCACCTAGCGTCCGGTCACAAGTGCCAAACCCCGATGAACAGTAGAAGCGATGAGTCCGGTCAGAATAAAATCGAGCGTCCGGTCATGTGCGTCCGGTCAAGAAGCAGAAGCACACAGGAAGACGTTCAACGACCGGACTCATGAGCAGAGCGTCCGGTCTCCCCGACCCTGCGTCCGGTCACCCCACGAAACAGTTGTTCGTTCACCGATCCGACTCGATCTCACCCAAAACGAATCCTCTAGGGATCAAACTTGGTGAGAGGAGTCACAAGGATGTTAGTGAGCTACTCCTAAGAGATCATGGCTCGAACCTAACTCCAAATCGGTGAATCGAAGAATTTCGGGGGAAGGGAAGAAAAGTGACCCGAAACGAAAAATCGATCGATCTCCTAGACCGTGAGGTTGGAGGATGATTCCTTCGGTGGTAAGAAGTGCCTCACGATCTAGAACAACTCAGTTCAAACGGAATCGCAAAAGATGAACCGAGCACAAAGATCAAGCGACGGGAAAACTCAAGGCACAAAGCAATCCGCGAAGAACATGATAAACATGAAATCAAAACGCGAATTGACACCAAGAGATGGGACCCAAGGTGAGGATACGGCCTCACTTCCTCGAATCAACAGTACACAGAGTGGAGTCTCTCTGCGGATCTCAACTAGCTAAAGCAGGGGATGAGAGAGTGGAAACCCTAGGTGCTAGGAAGCAAATGACTGCGCTAACTGAGATAGCGAGGAGGGTGTCTCCCTAGACTACTTATACTAACCTAGCCTAAGCCTATTTCCTACTCTACCCCTCACTACTGTATTTACAGAGCGGACCAGCCTAACCCTAGGCTATTCTAGTCCACCCGCTGGTGGTAGGTAGATCCGACGGCCACGCCCGCACGGTCTTCCGCGTCGCCTCCACGCAACCTTCAGATCGCCGCCACGTGCCGCCACCACTCTGCACCCCCGGTTTTGTGGCCCAAACCGGGAAACCAGCCTTTTCCATCAGCCCCCGGTTTTGAGGCCCAAACCGGGAAACCAGCCTCCAGCCCGAGTTTTGTGGCCAAACTCGGAAACCGTCCGCGCCCGAGTTTTGAGGCCCAAACTCGGAAACCGGCCCACGCCCAGGTTTTGAGGCTCAACCTGGAAACCGTCGCGCCCAGGTTTTGTGGCTCAACCTGGAAACCCAGCACCCAGGTTTTGAGGCCCAAACCTGGAAACCGTCCACCGTTGGTTTTTCCCGGGCTCTACCAACAAACCGGCGTCGTAGAAGGGATGCACCGCCTGTGCACCCCTTCCACCGACATGATCGCACTTCTCCGCTTGTCGCTGTCGCAGGCTGCCAGCCACCACAGCTGATCCTCCGGCCTCCAGTCCATCAGTCCAAGTCCACGTCCGCCCTTCACCGTCCGATACATCGGCATGGCACGTCCGCCGCACGGCACGCCCATCCTTCATCGCGCCCGGTCCGTCGGCACGACACGTCGGCAACTTGACCTTCACCCGCCATCGACCACTGTCTCCGTGCTCGACACCTGCACAACACAAGCCAAAGAACATGCGCATCATCTCCGTTGACAATCACTCATCACACAGAGACTCGGCATACACCCATGTATCCGCAAAAATGATATCATCCACGTAAATCTGGACCAAGAGAGTGTCATTGCCTTGCTTGAGGAGAAAAAGCGTTTTGTCCACACATCCCATTTTAAAACCCTTAGCAAGCAAAAAGGTTTTCAACCTATCATACCAGGCTCTAGGGGCTTGTTTCAAACCATACAAAGCTTTGTGAAGTTTAAAAACATGGTTCAAGAAACTTGGGATTTTTCGAAACCGGGGGGTTGTCTTACATACACCTCTTCTTCTATGTAGCCGTTTAGGAAGGCACTCTTGACATCCATTTGAAAAGTTTAAACCCTTTGGATGCAGCAAAAGCCAAGAGTATCCTAATTGCCTCCAAACAAGCTAGAGGAGCAAAAGTCTCCTCATAGTCTATCGCCTCCTTCTGACTATACCCCTAAGCTACTAGTCTGGCCTTGTTTCTCACAACATGGCCATCCACTCCTTTGTTTGTTTTTGAAAACCCATTTTGTCCCAATAGGGTGACACTCAGGAGGAGAGAAACCAAAACTCAACCCGATTTGTTTCAAATTTTCAAAGCTCCTCATGCATGGCATTGACCCAATCTGGATCAGATAAAGCGTGGTCCAACATCTCGGGGTTCAAAATCAGCAACAAATGCAAATGCGCAAAGTGAGAGATTTGTTGTGACCTTGACTGAGTGACACGTTCGCCGATGCTACCGATCATTGCTGAGGCGGTGTTGGCGCTAAATGTGTCATGGCACCCTCTCGAGCTAATGTAGGCCTCCCCCTCAACAGCAGCTGGTGCCTCCGTCGGGTACAAAAGGTACCGCTCGAGGGTGGCGATCCCATGGCCCCCATTCATCGAAGAAGAGGGATCAGGGCCGTGAGTCGTAGTAGAAGCCGCTCTTTGCGGCACGGCAGGTGGAGGAGGTGCTGGGTCATCCATCCCTTCGCACCCTCTTCCTCATCATCAAAAAGAGGCTCGCCAACCTCATGATTACCTGCACGCTCAAATGAGAAGAAGGACAAACCATGGTCTCGTTGAAGGTGACATCTGATGTCTCCATGACCGGTTAGTATCAAGGTTAAGTACGCGATATGCACGAGTATGAGTGCCATAACCCAAAAATACACCGTCAGAAGAACGAGACTCAAACTTGTCCAAATTTCCCTTTTGAGTATAAAACAATGACAACCAAAAACTCGAAAATAAGTCACCTTGGGCAGTTTTCCAAAACGCAACTCATAAGACGTCTTGTTTCAAGAATGCTCGGAGAAAAATGCGATTGGAAATATAGCATGCAGTGCTCATAGCTTCGGCCCAATATCGCCTAGGAGTCCAGTGCTCATCGAGCATCGTCCTGGCCATCTCTACAAGGGTCCGATTCTTCCTTTCTACAACACCATTCTGAGGCGGTGTGTAGGGGAAGAAAAACTGATGCTCTAAACCCAAGAGTTACAAAACTTCTCAAAATCTGAAATCTTGAATTCGGAACCATTATCACTCCTAATAGCTCGCATTGAGTTCAAAGGGAACTCGTTCTGAAGACGCAAAATCAGATTGCGAGCAAAGGAGAAAGTCTCAGTCTTCTCAGCTAAAAAGAGGACCCACCAATATCTCGAAAAGTCGTCCACAACAACAAGCACATACCACTTCCCCCCAACCGAGCTCACCCGAGCCGGACCAACAAGATCCATGTGCAAAAGCTCTCCAGGGCGCTTGGTCATGACCTAAGTCACTGGATGGTGGGAGCAGCAACCATCTTCCCATGTCTACAAGAGTGGCAAACAAGATCCTTCTCCATGGACAACTTGGGCAATCTCGGATTAGGCCAAGTGAACTAAGCCTTGCAAGCAAGTCGAAGCTCAAGTGACCAAGTCTCCTATGCCACTTCCAAAGATCAGAGGAGGAAGGTCCAGCCACAAGACAACGAGAAGTTCCAAAAGACTCCGAGAAAATTCGCACGAAAGACTTTTCCAAATGGCGAAATCAAACACACAAGATTGCCCTGAGGATCCAAAATGCGACTGAGATTCGGTTTTAAAACTGAATCTCATAGTCATCATCGAAAAGTAGCGAAAACAGAAAGAAGGTTTAAAATGCAAGTTAGAAACAAGGGCAACATCGCACAACACAAATTCCTCATTAACTCGCACCGACCCACGAGACAATACTTTACCTTTGCTATTGTTGCCGAAGGTGATAAACTCCTTTCCGGCGACCGGACTAAGACTAGAGAACCACTTGGCATTTCCGGTCATGTGCCTCGAACACCTGGAATCCACCAACCAACGTTCTCCAATCGTTTTACCTACATCAATAAAAAGACATAGGGGTGAGCATACGGTCCAACACTGGGGTTAGTGAAGTAAGGGAGAATACCAGTGTTGGGGTCGGCTGCTCAAAAGAACGGTTAGCAGAAAAAACATTCCTAGCACGTCTACGGGAAGAGCGATCACCACGTAGAGGAAAAACGTGGTCCGCTAAGGGAGGAGCGTCCATCGCGATACTCAAAGCGCGGTGGTGGAAAACGCTCAACTACAAGCCACCGCCACGGGGTCCATAGCCCACAACTGCAGGCTCCCGCCGAGCACGACCTCCTCGCTTCCTAGGCCTAGGAATTTGAGGTTTTGGACCTCTAGGCCTAGCAGCACGCCTCTGAACATTCGGCACTCGACACGCCTCTCTCTTGTGCCGAAAGCAAAACTCACTCAAGTGTCCATCTCTCCCACAGTGCTCACAATGGTACCTCACCGCTCTCAAAGGGGGTTGTTGGTACTCATGGTAGTGGGTGTGGATCACTTTGCCCTTCTGTGGCATAAGCTCCTTTTGGATGGGTGGCATGGTGTCTAGTTGTTCTTGAGGTGGTTGGTTTTGGAGCCCATGATTGTTTCTTGGGTGGAGCTCTCGGAGGTTCCACAAATACACCATCCTTGGTGTTAGGCTTAGAGGCTCTTTGGTGGAATCTTAGTAAGCTTCGGAGTAGTGGTGGAGTTGGGCTTCGTGGACGTTTGTTAACGCAAATAGAATATGAAAGATTCTGCAAGCGCACAGGACACCATCGTAGCATTTTACCCGGGAGTATTCCAGGATCTTATTATATTTACCACAGGGAAGCTAGGGTCAAGAATCTGATAATTCACTATCATCCATCTACTAACTCAGAGTACTAATTAGACTAA
>VDCT01000270.1:0-17527 GCA_009763385.1 Coix lacryma-jobi var. lacryma-jobi | reverse complement strand
AGATGTTCGTCGATCTCTTTCGGGGCGAGCTCTTCATCAAGTCCCTAAAGCCCAGCGGGAGGCGGCCCATGCGCATGGGCTCCTCGCCATCACCGCGAGGGCGGGGACCTCGTCGGCCAATGTCCCCGCGAGTACCTACGATACAAGCTTTCCACCAACCAGGCCGGGTGGGACGACCATTGGTTCTATCTGCGGAACGAAGGTGGCCTCTTTCTGCAGTACACCGGCAGGGTCCTCACTCAACGCCCGGAGAAGTGGACCTGGGGCGTCGCAGCGGACAGGCAACGCCACCTGGCCCCGCTGATGGAGATGATGAAGACACTAGTGGATGAGAAGAAGCTGACCGTGCAAGCGGTCATTTGGGCGTTCCACCAGCGAAGAGTTCTCCCGCTGGCGGACCGCCCCCTTCTTATGCACGAGATGGGGCCGAAGGCCCAGCTCGAGGCGCTCAATTGCTCGAGGATGGCCGAGGGGGTTTGTCCCGGAACGAGGGCGTCTCCCGGGTGTCAATCACGATCCAGGGGCCGTTCATCCCTGAGTACACCAACCTGGTCGCCATGGCACCCGACGAGGGGTGTCTCGACCTGGTAAGCCTCCCTCGAGCTGAGCTGTCTCGAGCCTCCTCCCCCTTTTTCCTCCTTCGAACCTTTTGCATCCTTCTTGTGGTTTGTCTCGTCATCCTCTTCTTTTTTCAGGGGGCGTTACTTGTCGTGCGTCGAGGCCCCCGGTGAGGGAGGACGCCGCGGATACTCAGGTGAGGCGCCTCTCTACTCAGAAAGACAAGGAGAGCAAGGATGCGAGGAAGAAGAAAGAGAAAAACAAAAACTTGCGTCGCTTAGCTCGGGAGCAGAGACTGGCGAAGGCTCGTCATAACCGTCAGCCTGGGGACGGGTCCCCCGAGCTGAGCTCCTCGAGCTCGGAGGAGGAGAGTGGTGATGAGGAGGAGAGCGACGACGAGGGGATGGACGCGCGCCTGATGCGCGCGGGGTTCGTTGATGACAGGGCTGACCCCTCCTCTGTGCAGGAGGATATCCTGGAGGTCCCCCCGGTGAGGGGATCGCGCGGGACGCAGCCGCGGAAGGCGGCATCAGGCCCCGCCTTGTCGGGGGCTCAGGGCATGTCGAGCTCCGCGCCGGTCGCGCCGCTGTCGCGAAGAAGCCACGGACCAGGAGCGCTATCGCCGCTGCGCAGAGGGAGACCACGGCCACGTCGTGGCCCAGGCGGGGGGTCTCGAGAGGGGCCGGCCCTCGAGAAGCGGCCGACAGGTCGAGAAGGACTCCGGGCTTGACCGCCGTGAGCCGTCAAGGGCACGTCGAGCCCGCGGAGGAGCAGTCAGCACGAGAGGGCGTCGAGCCCCCGCCATCTTGACCATCGGGGAGGGAGCCCCCGGGCGTCTCGTGACCAGGGGCGTGAGCGCCCGGAGTCCATCGCCGTACCGCCGCCGGGACACAGAAGCAGATGCGGGGAGGGCGCGACCGCCAGCGCGAGCGCCGGAGCAGGTCCCGGAGCCCGCGCCGGGGCAGGCGTCACGACGATAGTACGAGGGGGGCACGGTCGCCCCCCATGATGTGGGGCGGAAGGAGGGCTCTCCCTCGAGGTCGAGCCATGGGAGGCATCGGGAACCGTCCCCCCGTCCTAGCCCAGCGGAGACAGCCCGGGCGCAGGGCTCGAGCTGTGAGGGGGGCTCGAAGCCCCCGAGCGGGTCCGGCGAGCCCGGGAAGAAGTCCAGCCACCACTTTGGGTGAGTAATTTTCTTGGATCTCGTCTGTAGTGGGGTTTTATCTCTTCACTTTTGATGACGCACGCCATCTCTGGTATCTCAGGGGGAAGCGCTCCTACCAGGAGGTGGACCTCGCTTCGTCCAAGCGGGCCAGGACCTCGAGCCCCATCGTGGCACAAGCACCTCGAGGTATGGCACCTTCCTCCGCTAGAGAAGCCGCTTGGCTGGAGAAGGCTCGAGCTGCCATGGCTCGAGGAGGCCGGATGACCGACACAGATTTTGGTGAGGCCGTCGCCATCGACCGCAGGGGTCGAGGCACTCTTCCCGGTTCTGATATCACTGTCATCTCGTATTGCAGGGGCCACAGCTCACGCATCGAGCCCGCCTCGGCCACAACCACTGAAGCGCTGCCTCCTCCTCCTCCTCCCGCGATGGTGTCAGTCGGGAGCGCCACCCTTCCCCCCGCTACAACGGCTGTTCCGGTGGAAGCGCCTGGGGCGAGCACGGCCCGCCGGGTCTGAGGCCGAGGAGACGCGCCCCTCGAGGCCCCGACCGACACGAGCCGGGCTGCGGAGGAGGAGAGGGGGGAGAGGCGTTGGCGGAGAAGGGGCCGATGGTGGAGGACCTCCTGAACGAGCTGGAGCAGGGGCCGCTCCTGTCGCGGGCTTGACGATGGTGGAGGCGCCCGAGGCGTCGCTAGCGCCAATAAGACGCCGGAGGGGCGGCCAGGGAAGAGCCGGGGCTCGTGTCGTCGGGGCGCGGGCCGCAGTCGGGGCAGCTCGGGGCGGAAGAGGACCTGCCCGACATCGAGCTTGACCGACCAGTATGGCCGTTCCCGACGCGCCGAGCCCGCCCCTCGCCATGGTCTCCGTCGAGCAACCGGTCCAGCGGGGGGCCCCGCGCGAGGTGCGGTCCATCTTCCGGGAGGTGGCCGAGCTCATGGCGGAGGCGGAGCGGTCCTGCTCCGAGGAGGCGGGCCGGTCCGCAGAGGTGTCTGCCACCCTCGCGAGGGCTGAGGCGGAGCTTCAAGATCTCCGCGCTGAGCTGAGCCGGAACGCCCAAATGGCGAGTCGGCTCAACGAGGCGGAGGCGGAGGTCCGGGCGGCTCGAGGTGAGGCCGCTCGATCCAAAGAGGAGGCCGCCGCCGCTCTCGAGGCGTCGAGGAAAGAGGCCACGGACGCCCGAAGCGAGGCCACCTCCGCCCGGGCTGAAGCTGAGGCGGCGAGGCAGGAGGCCGCTGACGCCCGTGGCGAGGCCGCCACCGCCCGAGCTGCGAGGGGGCGGCGCGGCAGGAGGTGACCGAAAGGATATGGCCCTCGCGGAGGTGGGCAGGCTGATCGAGGAGCTTAGATCCGAGAAGCTCCTCATGCTGGCCGAGAAGCGCAGGCTCGAGCAGCGCGCTGAGGGCCTTACTAGCGACCTCGCCGCCCTGGGGCAACATTGCGATGGTGAGGCTCACATCTTGTCCTTGTTTGGGCCTTCGAAGTTTTTTGTTACGCCGCAGTCTCACTCTTCCTCATTTGTTGCGCAAGAGTTGAGGAGACGGTCGAGGAGCTCCGTGGGACGAACCAGGCTCTCTTGGACCAACTCCAAGATGAGACGATGGTGGCGAGCGGGCTCGCGCTCCCCTCGACCGTCTTGGCTTCGGTGGGATGCTCCTCCTGTGGCTTCGGCGGAAGGTGCGGTGGCCCGAGGCGACGCCTTGGTCGACGCCTTGTGGTTCCTCGACGCAGCTGCGCGGGACCGTGTCCGGCAAGCTCTCCACCATGGCGTCAAGCAGACGCTCGCGGTTGTCCGCTCCGGCTTCCGCTTCCCGGTCCACGTTGTCGCCAACGGCTTCATCGAGATCGAGGGGAAGGACGAGGAGTGGAACAACCGCCGTGTCGACAAAATTTTGGAGAAGATGGAGAGGCCAGGGACGTCGCTCGCGAAGATCTTCGAGGAGGACGTGCTGCCTCCCGACGCCTGCAGCGGTGTCGAGGGCCCTCCTCCTTCTAGCTCGGGTGTCGAGGCTGAGCCCGCCGTGGAAGACCTCGGGGAGGAGTACCACACCGACGAAGATTAAGGCCTGCGTGCCAAATTTGGGCGTCGAGGCCCCTGTAAGAATTTTGTGACAGGATGAGGGTCCGTCGAGACCCGTATATATATACGACTTGTTTGTTTAAAGGAGTTGTTTTCTTTTCAAATGCGTTTGACCGCTTCTCTTTGTTTGCAAGCTCGAGTTTCTGCTAGCTTAGTCTGTGTTCCTTCGATACGTCGCGAACACCTCGAGGGGAGGCATAGGTAGGGTACCGTAGCCCGGGGGCGTAGGCGGCCGTCTACGTCGATGCCTCCCGACCCTTGGAGGCTTCGAGGTATTTTAGGATTTAGACGTCGCTAGTTCACTCGAGGCGCGAGTCGAGACGAGGGTCGAATTTTTTGAAAAGAAAACACGCATTTTTTCTGGAGTCTGGGGGGCGGTTACTCCCTTGTCAGCCCCCGAGGGAGGCTCGACCCTGAGCAGAGCAGGGTCGAGGCTACCTTAAGATGCTAAGCAAAATGAAAGACAATGCACGAGTTTGTTCATTCATTTTGGGCGTGTTTGTACAAAGCAACAAAATGAATGAGGCCTAGAGGCCTTTAAGGGTAGAAACGACGTAGCTGAGAGATGTTCCACGCGTTCGCCAGGATTCTGCCTTGATTGTCGTAGAGCTTGTATGTCCCTGGCTTGAGCACCTCAGCTACGGTGTATGGGCCTTCCCATGGAGGGGTGAGCTTGTGGCGCCCTCGATTGTCTTGCAGCCGTCGAAGCATGAAGTCCCCCACCGCTAGGTCCCTTTTGCGTACGTGCTTGTTGTGGTAGCGTCGAAGCGTTTGCTGGTAGCGCGCGGAGTTGATGAGCGCCACGTCTCGGGCCTCCTCGAGTTGGTCCTTGGCGTTGGCGAGCTTTTCGTCGTTGGTTTGCTCGTTGTAGGCTCGAAGTCGAGGGGAGCCGTACTCGAGGTCCGTAGGCAAGACGGCCTCGTCACCGTAGGTCAGGAAAAATGGAGTGAACCCGGTGGCTCGACTTGGCGTTGTCCTGAGGCCCCACAGCACCGAGGGGAGCTCTGCAGCCCACCCCTTTCCAAAATTTTTGAGGGTTTTGAACAACCTCGGCTTCAGCCCATGGAGTATCATGCCGTTGGCGCGCTCGACCTGCCCGTTGCATTGAGGGTATGCGACCGAGGCCCAGGTCACGCGAATGCTGTTGTCGTCGCAGAAGTTGGTGAACTTTTTACCCGTGAATTGGGTGCCATTATCGATGATGATGACATTGGGCACACCAAACCGGTACATGATGTTGGCGATGAACTCGACGGCCTTCTCGGAGGTGGGGTCGCCTATCGGCTTAGCCTCGATCCACTTGGTGAACTTGTCGATGGCCACGAGCACGTGTGAGTGCCCTCCACTTGTCTTTTTGAGGGGACCTACAAGGTCGAGCCCCCAAACGGCGAACGACCAAGTAATTGGGATCATCTGCAGGGCATGTGCGGGTTGGTGCGTCTGCTTGGCGTAGAATTGGCACCCATGGCATGCCCGGACCAAGCGCTTGGCGTCTCCAACGGCGGTCGGCCAATAGAAGCCTTGACGGAAGGCGTTCCCAACCAGGGTCCTTGGCGCTGCATGGTGGCCGCAAGCCCCCGAGTGCATGTCGTCGAGGAGCTTGCGTCCTTCTTCGAGTGGGATGCAGCGCTGAAGGATCCCGGTCGGGCTTCGTCGGTATAGTTTCTGCTCGTCGCCGTAGATGACGTAGGTCTTGGCCCTTCGAGCGATGCGTCGGGCCTCCGTCTTGTCTTCTGGTAGCTCGCCTTGCGTCAGGTAGTCGAGGTAGGGCGTCCGCCAGTCGAGGGGTCGTGATGAAGAAGAGGCGGGTGCGTCGACCTGCATCGCCTCTGCGGACGTCGAGGGGTCATTCCCAAGGGGTGGCGTTGAAAGTCGAGCCCCCGTGTCTAGCTCGAGGGGTGGCGTCGAGGGGCCAGCCCCCGGGTCGATTTTGACGGATGGCTCGAAAACGTCCCTCGAGAAGACGTCTGGTGGAACCGTGCCACGCGTGGATGCCAACTTTGCCAGCTCGTCTGCGGCCTCGTTGTATTTCCGAGCTATGTGGTTAAGCTCGAGGCCGTAGAACTTACCTTCTAGCTTGCGCACCTCCCCGCAGTACGCTTCCATCCTGGGATTGATGCAGCTCGAGGCCTTCATGACCTAGTTGACGACGAGCTGCGAGTCCCCTCGAACGTCGAGGCATCGGACCCCGAGCTCGAGGGCGATGCGCAGCCCATTGACGAGGGCCTCGTACTCGGCGACATTGTTGGAGGCGGGAAAGTGCAGGCGTAGCAGGTAGCGCATGTGGACTCCGAGGGGTGAGATGAAGAGCAGGCCTGCGCCTGCCCCCGTCTTCATGAGGGATCCGTCGAAGTACATGGTCCAGAGCTCGGCTTGCATCTGCGCCGGCGGGAGCTGAGTGTCGGTCCATTCGGCGACGAAGTCTGCCAACGCCTGCGACTTGATGGCTTTTCGGGGGGCGTAGGTGATGGTCTCCCCCATTAGCTCGGCGGACCACTTGGCGATGCGCCCCGTGGCCTCTCGATTTTTGATGATCTCACCGAGGGGAAAGGACGACACCACCGTTACGGGATGAGCGAGGAAGTAATGCTGGAGCTTGCGCCTCGTGATGATGATGCCGTAGAGCAGTTTCTGGATGTGCGGGTATCGGACCTTGGCCTCGGAGAGCACCTCACTGGTGAAGTACACCGGTCACTGGACCGGCAACGCATGACCCTCCTCGATTCTCTCGACGGCTATGACCGCGCTAACCACCTGAGTGGTTGCGGCCACATAGAGGAGGAGGGGCTCGGGGCGATCGTCACCCTCGACCGGTCGCGGAGGCACGAGAATTGGCGCGGAAGTCAGCAACCCCTTCAACTTGGTTAAGGCCTCCTCGGCTTCGGCAGTCCACGCAAAGTGTTCCGTCTTCTTCAGCAGGCGGTAGAGGGGTAGTGCCTTTTCCCCTAGCCTCAAGATGAATCTGCCGAGAGCGGCCAGGCAGCCCGTCACTTTCTGTACACCCTTGAGGTCTCGAATTGGGCCCATCCTCGTGACTGCTGAGATTTTTTCGGGGTTAGCCTCGATCCCCCGTTGTGAGACAACGTAGCCAAGTAGCATGCCTCGAGGCACACCAAAGACACATTTCTCGGGGTTGAGCTTCACATTCTTGGCCTGGAGGCACTCGAACGTGGTCTCGAGATCGCCGATGAGGTTCCCGACTTTCTTGGTCTTCACCACGTTGTCATCGACGTAAGCCTCGACGGTCTTGCCTATATGTACACCAAAAATATGCTGCATGCAACGTTGGTACGTTGCCCCGGCGTTTCGAAGGCCGAAGGGCATTGTAACGTAGCAATACATGCCAAAAGGTGTAATAAAAGAGGTTGCGAGTTCGTCGGACTTTTTCATCTTAATTTGGTGGTAGCCGGAATATGCATCAAGGAACGAAAGCACTTCGCACCCAGCAGTGGAATCGACAATCTGATCAATTCTAGGCAAAGGAAATGGAACTTTTGGACATGCTTTATTCAGACCAGTGTAATCTACACACATCCGCATTTTTCCATTCTTTTTCCTAACTAGTACAGGGTTAGCTAGCCACTCTGGGTGAAATACCTCCTTGATGAATCCGGCCGCCAAAAGCTTGTGCACCTCCTCGCCGATGATCCTGCGCTTTTCCTCGTCGAAGCGGCGCAGGCGTTGCTTCACCGGTCTGGACCCGGCCTGGATCTCCAAGGCGTGCTCGGCGACTTCCCTCGGTATGCCCGGCATGTCCGAGGGGCTCCACGCAAACATGTCGATGTTCGCGTGGAGAAAGTCGACGAGCACTGCTTCCTATTTGGGCTCGAGGCTGGTACTGATGGTCAGCGTCTTGCCATTGGCCGAGGTCGGGTCGACGGGTATCTGCTTGGTGTGCTCAGCCGGCTCGAAGGTGCCGGCGTGGCGCTTTGCTTCCGGGGCCTCCTCGGTGGCCAAGGCTGCTAAGGCCTCGAGCGAGTCGAGGTGGACGTTGGCCTCCCCACGCTCGACGCACTCCACGTCGCAGTGGTACGCGTGCTCGTAGGAGGTGTCGACGGTGATGACCCCATTTGGCCCCGGCATCTTGAGCTTCAAGTACGTGTAGTTGGGAACCGCCATGAACTTGGCGTAGCTTGGCCGGCCGATGATGGCGTGGTAGGTCCCCTAGAAGCGAACCACCTCGAAGGTGAGCGTTTCCTGACGGAAGTTTGCCGGCGTGCCGAAGCAAACCGGCAGGTCGATGCGCCCGAGGGGGTGGGCCTTCTTCCCTGGTATGACTCCGTGGAACCCCCCGACGCTGGGTCGGAGCTGACCCTCTGAAATCCCCAGGAGGTCGAGGGTCTCGAGATATATGATGTTTAGGCTCGAGCCCCCATCCATCAACACCTTGGAGAACCGAACGTCGATTATGACGGGGTCGACGACGAGGGGGTACGCTCCCGGGTTTATGACACGGTCCGGATGGTCGTCACGGTCGAACGTGATCGGTGCATCAGACCAGTCAAGGTACCGGGGGGCGTCGTGGCCGAGTGCAAAGATCTCGCGGCGCTCCTTCTTTCTTTCTCGAGCTGAGAGCCCGACGGTCGGCCCCCCGTAGATCATGTAGCAGTCGCGCACCGGGGGGAAGTTACCGTCCGCGTCCCCTCCGCCGCGCCGTTTGTTATCCTTGCCCACGAGCGCATCTTATTTCTTATCGCCGATGTTGGAGTAGTAGCCTTTCAACAGTCGGCAGTCCTTTAACTTGTGATTTACGGGGCCCCTGTGGTAAGTGCAGGGATCCTCGAGCATCTGGTCGAAAACAGCCCCGTCAGGGGGGCCTCGGGGCTTCTTAGGCTCGAGGGCGCCTGCGTCCATCCCCTCGTCGTCGTCGTCGTCATTGGCGCCGTGCTTCGCCTTCTGACCCTTGCGTTTGTTCTTCTTCCTTTTGTTGCCGTCATTGTTGTCGTTCTTGGCGTTGTTGCCCTTGTTCGAGCCCTCCGGCGCGATCACCGCCTTACCTTTGTCCGTGGAACGGCCAAAGAAGGCCCCCACTGCTTCGTCGCCCGAGGCAAAGCTGGTGACGCGATCCATCAGGTCCTCGACCGTCCTGGGACGGTAGCGTCCTAGCTCATGAACTAGCTCTTGGCATGTCGTGCCCGCGAGGAACGCTGAGATGATGTCCTCGTCAGGCACGTGGGGGAGCTCGAGGCGCTGCTTCGAGAACCGCCGAGCAATGTCGCGGAGGGGCTCGTCCGCCGCCTGCCTGCAACGCCGTAGGTCCTAGGGGTTGCCTGGGCGCACGCAGGTCCCCTTGAAGTTCCCGTCGAAGACCCTGACTAGGTCGGCCCAGTCATCGATCCGATCCGGCGGGAGCCCCTCGAGCCACCGGCGGGCGGTGTCCGAGAGGTAAAGTGGGAGTTGGCGTATGATCACCTCGGGGCGTGCTGGTGCCCCGTCCTCGAGGATCCGCCGGTGGACCTCACGAGCCCGTCCTCGAGCTCCCGCTCCTCGGGGCTGGGGTGGTTCCTGCATCAGGGTTTGCCAGAGCTGCAGCAGGTGTCGTCGTTCTTCCTCGGCTTTGGTGATTGCCTCTTGCACCTGCGCGAGTTGCGCCGCCCGGCCGTCGTCGCGCTGAGGCGATTCAGCCGGTGCTGGAGGTTCGTCCCTCCTCTGAACACGTGATCCGCCTGCCGCGGCCACGTCACTGTGGCCTTCTAGATCGAGCGCTGGCCTGCCGTCGTCGCCCTCGTCCTTGGTATCGCATGCGACCCCTTCGAGTTGGAAGCACTCCCTGGTGGGATCCCAGAGGTCGGGGTCGTGGTAGTCGTATTCGTCGGAGTCGGAGCTGTCGACGGCGTGCCGTCTTGGTAGATGCTGGGACCGCAGCTCGTGGTACCATTCTCCGACGGTGGGTCGCCGGGGAGGCTCGATGGCTCGCGTGACGCCGCGGTCGACGTACGCG
Source organism: Coix lacryma-jobi var. lacryma-jobi (assembly GCA_009763385.1). NCBI lineage: Eukaryota > Viridiplantae > Streptophyta > Magnoliopsida > Poales > Poaceae > Coix > Coix lacryma-jobi. The sequence goes on along the minus strand of VDCT01000270.1, from coordinate 7,784 downwards.
GGGTGGATGATCTCCAGGTTGGCCATGGCCTGCAGTAGCACACCCGGGCGCTCCTCCTGGCCTGCTGGCGGTCGGTCCCGATGGCGCTCGTTGAGCCGGCGGGCGTAGGCTGCTGCGGAGTTGTCGAGGCCAAACGGGGTCCGTCGGCGTCGAGCTTGGTATACCCCGTGCGGGAGGAGGCCGGGTGGCGTCAACGGCGCACGGCTCGGAGGCCTCTGGCCTGGCTCCTGGTCCGTGCGCGCGATGAACGCGAAGTCGCTGCGAGGGCGCGGGTGCGCCCTGGAAGTCTCCGGCCGTGCGTCGGGCAGGCTCCTCCTTGAGAACTCTGCGCCGGCCACGGGGACGTGGGAGTGCGCCGCCGACACGGCCTGTGCCTGGTGACGACGGCAACGACGGCGCCGCTCACGAGGTGGCGACGCGTGGTGGTGTGGGCAACGTGCCACGCTCCTTGCACGGGGTGGCGTGACACGCCCTCCACTCGGCCCCTCCTTGGAGAGCAAGGTCGGCTCGTTGCCGTTGTCGATGGCCAGGAACTCAAGGCTCCTGAACCAGATGACGGCACCGGCAGAGAACGAATGAGTCGAAGCAGCCATCCAGGAAACAGCGAGAAATCGACTCGACACGCGAAAGCCCCTACCTGGCGCGCCAACTGTCGGTGTTTCGAAACCGGGGGTATGACACCAACGAGTAATATGATCGCGTGCTCTCTTCCTGGATGGTGATGCAAGATGACACAAGGATTTATCCTGGTTTGGGCAAAGAAGGCCCTACGTCCAGCGGGGGAGGATGTTCTTGTATTACTTGCACCTAAGTGCTTGTACAGGGGCGAATACAAGCTCGGTGAGCGTGGACCGGAGTCCGGACCTGGGTATGTGGGTGTATGGCGCTCTAATGTGTTCGTCCCCGTCCGAATCTGGGCCCTGGTGTCCCCTTTTATAGAGCAAGGGGAGGCCAGGGTTACACAAGGGTTTTACAAGTGTCGGGGTGTACGGTGCCCAATACGAAGTAGGGTAGGAACCCTGTCTTGTCGAAGACATTGTAGCCGACGTGGGCGTTGCTGTTGAGGCGTCCTTGGGGCGTGGCCTCCATCCCGGGCGCGGACGCGGAGGCGTGGCGAGGTGGAAGCCATACAGCGCCCATCCCGGATCGTACAGGACGCGGCGAGGTCCCTCCGGGTCTTGGGGTACCTGTCCTCCAATAGCGTGAGAGCAGTTAGGGCTCGAGGGGCGCAGAGCCGGCCTCGAGGTAGCGCCTGCGGGGGGCTCGAGCTCCCGCAGGTATGGGCGAGTCCCGGAATGCCCGGTTGCTCAGAGGGATTCCAGGCCTCGAGAGGTGGCTCGAGGGTGCTATAGTGCGGGGTATGGCCGAACAGTGCTGTACTGGCGCCCTTTTGCCCATGCTTATGGTGAAAACGAGGTTTGACTCTGACTCCGGTCACTGTGGCACATGCTGTGTACCAGAGGATGTGACCGGAGTTGGTGAATGCATTGAATGCGTGGTATGGGGCTAGCTGCCGGTGTCCGTGCCGCCCGAGGGAGGCGTGAAGCGTCTCGAGGGATAGGCTGCTGCGCCTGAGGGGCTCGAGGTCCCTGCGTGGGGTCTCGAGGTGTAGAGGAGCGCTCGCCCGAGGCCTGGCTGGCTTGGAGGGCTCGGGCGAGGCGGAGAACGGACGTTCGTCCGAGGCCTGGCTCTTGGAGGGCTCGGGCGAGACGGAAGATGAGCGTTCGCCCGAGGCCTGGCTTGGAGGGCTCGGGCGGGACGGAGAACGAGCGTTCGCCCGAGGCCTGGCGCGGAGGGCTCGGGCGAGGCAGAGAACGGACGTTCGCCCGAGGCCTGGCTTGGAGGGCTCGGGCGAGGCAGAGAACGAGCGTTCGCCCGAGGCCTGGCTTGGAGGGCTCGGGCGAGGTGGAGAACGGACGTTCGCCCGAGGCCTGACGCGGAGGGCTCGGGCGAGGCGGAGAACGGACGTTCGCCCGAGGCCTGACGCGGAGGGCTCGGGCGAGGCGGAGAACGGACGTTCGCCCGAGGCCTGACGCGGAGGGCTCGGGCGAGGCGGAGAACGGACGTTCGCCCGAGGCCTGGCTTGGAGGGCTCGGGCGGGTCTCTTATTCGTTTTGCATTGATTGGGGGTACCCCTTTGGCGTTCCCCCGACAATAAGGTACTAGTTCCTATATGGTATAACAAGGGGAGTAGTACTCACCCTGTTATATATTAACCGGACAGAGGTCCAACACACTCTCGCACTCAAGCTGCGACTACCAAGAGGATATGATTCACCCAACAAGAACCATTGTTCCGGTCCTGCGGAGGTGCTTGATCAAAATTATCCCTTGACCAAGGGTACTAAGAGTAGTACTCGGGCAGACTAAGTTCTCTATACGATCGTTAAATGACTACTAGAGAAACGAAGTCATATGACCCAAACCTAAGTGCTAGAGAGCACCCGGATAGACCCGTCTAATAAGACGCCTGGTCACACATCCATATCAAACAAAGCAACCCATTGACAAGACACTCCTTGCAATGTCGAGTCGACTATACACGAAATTCACAAGTCTCAAAAGTAACTAATACTTTGATTCTTTATGCTTAACATTAATTATTTACAGGGAATACAAGTTACCAAGGAGGCTAAACTACTCTACAAGATCAAGAATCTGAGAGTACTCCTCCGCCATGGGCTTGACCTCCTCCTGCATCGCCACAAGGTCCTCATCATTCTTGCCTTCGGGGAGCGTCATGACGGACGACAGATCGAAGGTTGGTAGATGTAGCCGCAACGTCGCCAGCAGACCCTGCACCACTGAAGTCGCCATATCCTTGATGTACTGAGCCAGCCGCCCGGGTGCAGCCTTGGCCCGATCAATCAAGGACTCATCGGTTCCTTCAGGGCACGGGATCATATCCAGCATGGGCTCAACAACAAGCTCCAGCGCCTTCAGTTGCGCTTGAACCGCTTCAAGAGCCTCCCGCGACTCCTTTGTCGACTTCAAAGCCTGCAAGATGTAGCAGAACCGACCAATTTATACCAGATTAAGCACCGAACCTCCGTTTATACAGAGATTAACAGATACTTAAGCTCATACAAACCCGGTAGTCCGGAAATCTCGAAGGATTTCAAACATTCAACATCAGCCAAGATCGTAATAGATTAGCGTACATGTCCACAAGATACATTCAGTTTGCACATAGTTCAAATACATCGGAGTTCAACAATATTACTGTTAGCACCAGATTTTCGCACGCACAAGGATATGACAAATGGGCCCGACCAGCAGTGAAGAAAGGGTTCGGCAAACGATCGGGCGACTATTTGGTCCTCAGGGTTTCGGTGAATGCCCGTACGGTCGGCTATTTTGCAAAGTGGTGGCTCCATTCGGGAAATAGATGTAGCAAATAAAGCCAGCTTGCACGAGAAGACACGTGACCATGGAAGGCGCCGAGAAGAATAGGAATAGGATCTGTATCTTTCCAAATATCATTATGTAAGTCATAATCATCTAGGACTCATGTTTCGTCCAGGGTATAAGTATAAGCCCTCGACCATTGTAAAACTGTTCACAACCATATCAATACAAACCGGCCTCGTGCCATCTTCGAGTCCTTAGTCGTGTCGTCGAGGTCTTCGAGAGGAATCATCGATCCGTCGACCTCCGTAAGTCCCGGCAATCTTGTTATCATGTCTAGTATCATGCGGTGGATTTAGATATGATGCAAGTAGTCTTGCTTGTTTTCAATGGTCGTGCGGTGGACCCTTGTTAGCGATCAAGAGGTCTTTGCTTGTGCTTTGCTTTTGAGTAGATACCGTGCGGCATGCGTTTATTCATATGTTTAGGAGAAGTGAGATAGTTATCGGCTCTATTAGATTTGGCAAGATCCGATAGATTCATTAAGTTACCATGTATTGCATCGTTTGTTTTAATTTTGTAACACTCTTTTGCCCAATCTAGATTGATCTTTGTTCAGCCTTGTTTCACAAGTTTGCTTGTGTTTTAATAATTGCAAGATCATGATGGCCGAATTAACTTTTAATCTAGATTGTTACATGTCACGGGTTCATGCATGTCAATTACGGTTAGGCTTTGATAAAACTAGGTATCGTGCGGCAGATGCAGGTTTTAGATTAGTTTAATTGTGCTTGTTTGTATGTTCCTTCTTCATGGACCCCAACTCGGCTAGTTTGCCGATCTTGGTTAAGCTTACATGAGTAACGAGTTTATGTGGATCTGTTCAGATATATGCATGCTTTTAGCTCCTTATCATTAGATTGTATCATGCGGTGGATTAATCTAATTATAAGGAGTGGTGTAGACTTAGTTTATGCTTGACGGGTTTATGAAAACTAGACGTGCGGCAGACTAGTTGGATTAACCTATGCATGTGTTGTTTGGATAGATTTATATTTTACAAGTTACCTGTTTATGTCTCTTTATATCTTAATGATATCCTCTTACATGTACATTCGGCAACTGGCTGTTGGATATATGCTCATTCTCAACGTTAGCCGAATGATCTCTGAACTTATCGACAGACAGCTTCTGTAGCTGTATGCCATCGTGATTGGCTTTGAAGCCGTACATATGGAACTGTCTGGTTTTATCTAACATGTTCCAGTTTATTCTCACAGTTTTATCCCTTGTTGGTTTTCAGGTCAAACCGACTGGCACGTCTCCGGACCCGATTGAAGCCACGCTTTTTCTGGCTTGCTGTGTGTGAGGCGCGAACCACATTTTGCGTCAACACGCTTTTTGGCACGCCCGGTGGGACCAATTCTGTTTTAAGATGCCTGAGGTCAACGACGATCAAGTTCTAGAGCTGACCATGGATGAGTTGCCGTCAGACTCAAGAAATTTAATACAACAAGTTTGTGATGAGCTCCAACGCAAGTGCTTGATGTCTTTTTCCAAGAATAAGAGCGGCAAGGTTTTTCAGAAGCAACCATTCCCAAGGGTTCTTCTTCCTCACCAAATCGACCCATCCGACAACACTGGTGAGGAGGAGATTCAGAAAATGACCGAGATAGTGTACAAAGCTGTATCAGAAGCCATGACCAATCATCAGTCAGCTTTCTTGAATACCTTTCGTGCCGTCATGGTTAGTATTTTCGGTCCAACAGCGGATAAACGCTTTGAAGAAGCCGCTGGTCCAATGCAGGGACCGCTGTTGTTCCCAGTACCTCAACGTCGAAGGATTGCCGAAGACGGCGGAGCTAGTACAAGTGTAGGTGGGATAGTCCCTCATGAAACACAACAACCTCCCATGACATATGGTCAGCTCGCATTCGGCACAACAGGGAATGTCCCACAATCTGCTTTCAGAGTGTCTCCCGCAACGAATAGGATACAAAGGAACATGTTTGGAGATGGATATCAGGAGTTCATTGATTATAATGCGATCAATGCTCTTCCAAATACAGGCTACAAGAGTTTAGCAGGACCTCATCCTGGGGGGCAAGCACAAGCAGCTCCAGATTCGAGTATTGACCTCATCATGCATAGGATGGCTAATATGATGCAAAATCAATTCGGCCTAAAGCCAAAGAATCAGCCATACGCTTACAAGTCTCCATACCCAGAGTGGTACAACCGAGTAGCACTTCCTCCAAGAGTGAAGCCTCCTACTGACTTTACCAAGTTTTTGGGCCAAGATGACACCAGCACTATAGAACACATCAGCCGATACTTGATGCAACTTGGAGAGGCATCTACAGATGAAGCTTGGAGGATTCGGTATTTCCCGTTGTCATTGACAGGACCAACCTTCTCGTGGTTCACTTCTCTGCCAGCAAATTCCATTAATACATGGACAGAGCTAGAACAAAAGTTCCACGCATTTTTCTTTATGGGCACCAGTGAGAAGAAGTAGGTCGATCTCACGAGTCTGAGGATGAAACCTGGCGAGACACCGCAAGAATATTTGCGCAGGTTCAGGGAGACCAAAAACCTTTGCTATTCCTTGAACTTACCAGATGATCAATTGCCTGGAATAGCCATAGCTGGCATGTTGCCGAATATCAAGGAGAAGCTACTCGGCATGGAGTTTGATGACCTCGGGCAGTTATCACAACGGTTGGCAATGATGAGTAGTCAAGCCCAAGGTTTTAGAAGGAATAATCAATTCCCGAAAGGTGATGTAGCTGCCGGGATATCAGGCTTTCTTAGAGGAAGCAACGGAATATGATGATGAAGATGAGGTAGCTGCAGCCGAGATAGTCTGGGCTAAAGAGCCGACTCAAGTCAACCAGCGATGGCTGAGGCAGCAAAAAGGTACTTATGACTTTGATGTTTCCAAGTCAGATAAATTATTTGAATACTTATTGAAGGAAGGACACATCAAGTTGCCGGAAGGTCATCCTATGCTGCACCCCGAGGGAGTCAAGGAGAAGAAGTATTGTGGTTTCCATAATACCAGATCCCACTCTATAAATGATTGCCGAGTGTTCAGGGTGCGAATCCAGAAAGCTATCCATGACGGACATCTGAGATTTGATGGAAAGATGAAAGTTGATGGTAATTCTTTTGGACAGAATACTGTGTCCTTCTCTGTTAGTATGGTAAATGCGGCTGACCCCAGGGGCAGAGGCAAGATGAAGGTGTTAACCTTTGATAGAGCAGAGGAAGCTGGTACCGTCGACCATGATCGGCAGATTACGAACGAAGAATTTTAGCAACGGGTTCATTTTCAGAATAGCCGAACTGAAAGAGGTCAAACTTCTAGGCCCGGGGTAACGACGCGTATTTTATTGAACAAATGGCATCGGGAACAGGAGCGGTACCAGAAGCAAAGGTTTTATGAGGAACAAAAGTTCATGAAGAAGCAACAGAAGTATGAAGAGGAAATGTACCGAGAGGAGCGAGAGTATATGGAAGAACAAGAGCAGTCACATTGGGAATGCTCATTTTTCAAGTATTGTTGGAATGAAGGTTTGAAACTGCCTGCTAAAAACAACTGCCCTGAATGCAGTGATCAATATTATGAATATAGGCAGTCTCGAGTCAACCGCTGTTCTATCCATGAAAGACTTGGGGCACGAATCCCTGAGGACAATCGGCGCTTAAAAATAAACAGTTCCGAGAATCGGCAAGGAAGAGGATTTGTCGATCGAAATTGGGCTCGCACTTGAGAAGATGAATACCGCGAGTATATCTGGCATAAGGGACAGTGGTGTCCACCAGATTTGAGGAAAAGCTAGAAAAGGAGAGTGCAGCGCTTAAGGAACAGAGAGTTAGCACAAGCAAACGCCAGGACGAAACAAATTTGGCGTCCTAAAGAGAGGCCGGATGAAGGTGATCGTTCGGCTGATGCATGCATGGCATTCTTTCTTCCATCTGAATTCATAGCCCCTGAAGATCAAGATATCCAAGAAGAAGTGTATTTAGATTTCGACGAAGATGAATTCCAAGATCTGTTAGCTCACCTTGTTTTGGCTCAATGGGCGGTTTTTGATAAACCAGCTAAGCATCGACACTTGAAGCCACTTTACATGAGGGGGTATGTTAATGGCAAGCCACTAACCAAAATGTTTATTGATGGAGGAGCTGCCATAAATATCATGCCATATACCACCTTCAGAAAGCTTGGGATGGCAAGTGAAGAGCTATTGAAGACCGATATGGTGTTGAGAGACTTTGCTGGTAATTCTTCTGATACTCGAGGAGCAGTTCATGTTGAGTTAACAATTGGCTCAAAGACTGTGATTACTACTTTCTTCGTTATCGATGGCAAGGGGCATACAGTTTGCTCTTAGGAAGGGATTGGATACATGCAAACTATTGTGTAACGT
>VDCT01000036.1:0-42389 GCA_009763385.1 Coix lacryma-jobi var. lacryma-jobi | reverse complement strand
CCATTCTCAATCTTTGTTATTAGCTCATCTTTCTCCTCTTTGCTCTGCAAAGAAGAGATCACCACGTTATACAGTGCAATTGATAGAGTTGATATGTTGAGTGAACTAACTTCAATATGTGATAACTCTTTGATAGATGGGGGTCAGCAAGGCTGAAATACACTTGACATAAAGACAACTCTATACATTCCAAAAGTTATCAAATCACCAAAGAAAGGATGAGGAAAAAAATATTCTTCTTTAGTAAGTTTGTAAAACAATCTGACAACTACATTAAGTTGCAAGACAGTATTGCCACAGCTATGCAACACATTACGTACCTTATCTTTGCAAATGATACAAGTCATATGAATAAAGATTTTTTTCACGCTAAATGTGTATTAAGAATCAGGAGATCAGGGTGCAACATTTTTTAGGGTCAAGAAATAAATACAAACATAGAATGTTCCGAAAGAAAGGGGAAAATATGAAATGTGTTGCATTGTGGGCTAAACTAACTTCTGTCATGGCATACCTGAGCACCACTAAATATGGCAACCTTAATCTCTGGATAGTTGGCAAAACGCTCAGTCATTACATCATAATGTTGCTTGGCAAGTATTATCGTTGGAGCAAGAACCATAGCTTGAAATCCTGCAGACACAACAATGAATATAGAGCGTATTGCAACTTCTGTTTTGCCAAAGCCCACATCTCCACAGATTAATCTATCCATTGGTGTTTCCCTTTCTGTCAGATCTTTCTCAACATCTATAAATGCCTGTCATCAGAATGAGCACCATTTCAGCCAGCATTCAAGTTTATTTAGAATGTCTTGTGTTTTGTGCTGTTTGTACATGCAACAGAATTCTGAATTTCTGATCTTCCTGGCAATTGTTCAAGTTAATAGGGCTGGGATAGAAGAATCCAGGGTAGAAGTACAGTGATCAGAATGAGTTAGTTCTATCTCTTTTAGATCCCACACAGATCTGCATCTGAAGAGCTCTAGTGCTCTACATATTAGAATTCTAGGATACAGTGATCAGAATGAGTTGGTTCTATCTCTTTTAGATCCCACACAAATCTACATCTGAAGAGCTCTAGTGCTCTACATATTAGCTCTAGTTCTCTACATCTGAAGGTAACTGCAATATTTCTATTTCTATTTCTATTTCTATTTGTATACATCTTCAAAAACACGAGGAATGTGAGTAGCATCTTTTTAGAAGGAAAAACAATGGTAGTTGATTCAAGTAGACCTGGCATTGGTCCGGAGTAGGCTCATAAGGAAATTCAGCAGCAAAGTCATCCATGGATGCAGGCTTTGGGTACGGAGGCCTTCCCAGCCTCATCCTTTGCAAATACAATTCCATCAGGTTGACAACCATCTTCTGAACAGCAAGCTTCCCTTTCAGCCTCCGCTTCTCCCAGGTGGAAGGATCGTTAAGTTTGCTCAAATTCCGTGGCCTCGTCTTCTCGTGAGGCCTGCAAAAGAGATCAATCTGAATAAATGGTTAACGTGAAATTTTAATATCCAGTTGAGATAGTGATAGCCGATAATGGCTCATATAACAAGTCATAACATACTCATAGCATGCAAAATTGAAGTGAATGTGTTCGTTGCCAACTATCGAAGTTGCAAATCCACATCCATCCCAAAAGTGACAGTTTCAAATAGAGGGCTCTAGTACTAATTAGGATTTCCAATTGGAGCACAGTGACTGAAAGAGGGCAATTTCATTTTTCCAGTTGGGATGGTTGCAAAGCCCAATGGTGGATAGGTGAGGACTGAGGAACAAGGAGGACATACAGGTTGTATCTGTAGAGCATGCGCACAGCCTGCTCGACAGCGAGCTTGGCCATGCCGTCAGCGTACTGAATGAAGACGTAGTCGACGCCGTCCTCGGCGCTGATGCAGGCGAATTTCCCGACGCCGACCTTCTTGTGCACGACGTACTCGCCGGGCTCCAGCTCCCGCGGGTCCACCCGATGCCCCAGCGAGCTCCCCGCCGCCACCCCCTTCCTCGCCCTCTCCCCGCCGCCGGCGCCGTCCTCGTCGCCTCCGTCGTTCTCGCCTTCCTCCCGGCGGAGCTGGCGCAGGCCGAGCCGCTGCTGGTCGCGGATCATGCGGAGGTACGCCTCGGCCTGGGCCGGGTCGACGGGGGAGGAGGACAGGGCGGCGCCTTGCGCCGCGGCGGAGGCGGCTTCGCGGCGGCGGGCGATGGCGCGGAGGCGGTAGTTGAGCTGCGAGATGTCGTCGGGGGCGACGGAGGCCGCGGCTGCCGTGGCCGTGGCGGCGGGCGCCCTCGCCGCGAGGCGGAGGCCGCGGGGTCGGAGGCGGACGCGGAGCAGCAGTGCTGGCGGGTGGTGGAGGAGGAGGAGGGGCTGGGGAGCCGCCGCCGGCGGGGCGTGAGGCGGTGGGGCGGCCATGGAGGGACGGGGACGCCGAGGCTACGGGGAGGCCCGGGGCATTGGAGTTCGAACTGGAATTGGAAGGGGAAGGAGGGGTTTAAGCCGGGGCTGTGTGGATGCTGGATAGTGGACGAGGCGAGGCAACGGATAATTCTTGGGGTTTGCGTGGAGCGCTGGTTGCACGGACGGGGAGATATTTGCCGAATTTGGGCTGCGGTGCTACCGGTATGCGGCGGAGTCGGCTGCTGGGCACAGCAAGCAACAGCCATTCAGCCAAAAAAAAACAGGGTTGGTGGTGTCAAGCAGAGAAATGACGATAATTAACCTTTAATTTACAAGGCTCTATATTTGACATCCAATTTGTTAGAACAGGCGCCCTGATGGGCTGGCCATGGGCCTGACACTAAGCCTATTTGGCTGTGCCTTAGAGGCTAAGATAGATAGATGAGTCTGTTTAGGCAAGGATAGGGTATTTCTGTAAACCCTCCAAACCTTGCCTATATATGTTTGTACTCTGTACACATCAATCTATCAATCAATTCCTCAAACATATCGACTCTATCTGACGCCTAGGCTAGGGACCTCTTCCGCTGCCCCGCACGCGCCGACTCTGTTCTGCGCTGCACCCCTCCCTTTCCTTCGCGCGACCTCCGCGCTGAGTTGAATTGGTCGGTGCATGCAACTTAATATGGTATCAAAGCCAGAGGTCTCGAGTTTGAATCCTGGTAAGCACAATTAAATAAAATAATTGTTGTCCGCTCTTATTCCACGTCTGAGACCTGAGGGAGCCTCCACGTGAGAGAGAGTGTTAGAGTATAAGTGAATTGTCCGCCTCTCCCCATCAGGTTAAGCTTTTGGGTTGAACTGGTTGGCGCATGCAACTTAATACAATCATGTATTTAGAGATTTGACTCTGTGCATGTGAAATGTTTGGATTTAAGGAATATTTCAGATTTTCTATCCTCATTTCTATTTTGTTAATTCACAAGGCTCTATATTTGACATCCAATTCATAGGTATTTAGAGATTTGACTCTGCATGTGAAATGTTTAGGTTTAAGGAATATTTCAGATTTTCTATCCTCATTTCTATTTTGAATTATCTCTTCTCTCCTCTTAGGACACGGGAAAAGGCCAAAGTATCCTTGCCTCTTATCTTGAAACCTGCTCATGCTCGCTGGGAGCCGGTTCGCATTTTTCTTCGCGGGCGTCAACACTATTACCCGTTGTTTGAATTGGTTTTTCTCGCCTGATTTTATAGTGAACCATTGAACCAGGATGGCCATTTAATCAATCCAAAACTATTGAGGCGTCAGTTTTATTATTAGCTCAAATCAGTTTTATTATCATTGATCGTCAATTGATTGCTCCAGCGGAGAACGCGACTTTAGTCTACCTGGTTTTAGGTTATCATTTAACCAGTCCGAATGGCTTAATTGACTTGTAGCGATTGAACTGAAGCATTGATGAACCGGTTTTCTAGTTACCCATTAGACCAATGTCCAACAAAGTTGTCATTTAACCGGTCCAAAACTAAACGGTTTTCTAGTTACTCACTCTGTCCCATATTAAAAGCATATTTGAGATTTAAATTTTGTCCCATAAAAAATGTTCATTAAAGGTTTCAGATGTGACATGGGTACACAGTTGATGATGGGACAAGCCAAATAAAAAGAATCATTTGTTAAGAGAAAAAATAAACAAACTAACAGAGGTTGCTTTATCCATTCAGTCCAAAAGCTTCCCATTAGCTCTCGAAGGACTCATATCTAGCCACCTTAATTTGAGCATCCAAAATCTAAATATAATTTTATTGTGGGACGGAGGGAGTAATCATTAATCCAAAGTTATCATTTAATCCGTCCAAATTTAACCAGTCGAGAACTGATGGTTTAGTTTGACTTAGAATCACCAAAACTATTGAGCCAATAGTTTAATTAATTGATTTATAAGACGAAGTACGACCAAACTGATGGTGGAATCGAAACCTAAGTCGTTGTTGTAAGAATGGCAAATCCATGGAACTAAGAGCAACTCCAATGATTTTGTATTTTTTATTTGATAAAGTATGGTACTCCCTCCGTCCGTAAAAACATGCAATTATGGGATCCGTGCCGGTCAAATTTATTTAAGTTTGACCAAGATTATAATAAAAAAATTAGTATTTATGTCGTTAAATAAAATTATTATGAAAATATATTTTATTACTAATCTAATGGTATATTTTTTGTATCAAGAATATTGGTATTTTTTTATATAACTTCGGTCAAAGTTGGAAATATTTGACTCCTCGATATGCGAGAATTGCATGTTTTGTTGGGTGGAGGGAGTATTTGTCAACTCTCAAATTAATATGACAAAGGTAAAAAGAGTCAACCTCCAATAGTTTTACATTTAGACTTGTAGTATGAGAGGGAAATTATGCGCGTGAAAGCTCTAGTTTGGTTTTAGATAATTGATGACACCCATGTGTACTAACTATTGCAATGAGTATTGTAGTATGAGATAGGTTGGTACACACCAAGTGATGGAGCTAGAGAATTATCATGGTGATGGAGGTGACAAAAAGATGATATATGCGTGCTCCGTCTTTGAAAAGAATAAAGAGAAAAACAAAATCCTATGCGCTCAAGACAAAGGTATAAAATTGGATATTTGTTTTATCGGTCGAGACGCAATAGAGTGCGTGATTGGATTTAGGATAGATAATCGTACTATAAAGGGGAAAATCTTTAATTGCAATGGTTATCTAGTGTCACTAAATGTGAGTCTCATTTTGCATGTTCTTTGCGCTTAGTGACGTGGTGAGCTGCCGAATTAACCCAGAAAAATATTTATGAAAAGCTAATTTCTGTGCTTTTATTTTTGGTGAAGTTAGCATCTTTAAATGGGTTAAAATTGGTCGCAGTCCGAACTGGCTGAAATGAGTTTAAACTGGTCCGTTTTGTGGGCTCCTGCATGAGCCAGGAAAGTGAGCTTTCGAACTGGTCCGAATGTTGCAAGAGAGAAAGAGGCCGTTGTGCTATTGCTTGTTGCATGCAAGTATGGGACCCACTCCTTTTAATCTATGCAAATGATCTTGCCATGTTCGTGTGCAGAGAGTGAAGGAAAAGCTCGTAGGAGCCGCTCTGCATGCACATCCTCTTTTTTGACTTCGTGAGACAAAGCTTGCTGCTGTAATTCTTTTTTTTCGCATGAAGGGAGGGAACGCTGCTTCCTGGAAGCTTCGTGCTTGCTATTCGTTGTGCTCAGCTGTACAGGGTTTTTTTTACCGACCGGATTAACAAAACCGCCGGCCTCCGGTAGCGGCTTACCGGTCCGGTTTGACCAGTAACCGCCAGGTACCGGCCGGTTTGAAGTTTGAATTCAAACGCCTCAGTTGTTCGGTTTTACAGCGGTAAACCGATCGGTTTGGGTCGGTTACCGACCGGTTAGATCGGTAACCGGACCAAACCGGTGGGTTGTCTTTTTTTTTGTCGGATAAAAATAATTTTTTGGTACTTCCTTTGGACATATAGATATAAAAAAGACCACACAATGCGGCAATAAATTCATTGTCTCAAAAACATGAACAAATAGTCGCATACAAATATATATACTCACTAGTCACTACACATAGACATAGTCGCATACAAATATATATAGTCATACATATAGTCGCATACAAATAAATATTGTCTCGAAAGCATCAACAACTTATTGTTGCATAAATATTGTCACAGGCTCACATCCTCACAGTCACAGGAATGCATGGTCATCTACGCAAGATGTATGGAAAGGCCCCATGTTGGCACGACATTTCATACTCGGCGATGGACATAAGAGCGATACCTTTGGTTCGAAGCAGGGTTGCCTTGTAATCTTGCCACGTCTGGCCCGTCCAAGCTGCGGTTGTCTCCCATTCTTGAACCAACATACTGTAAAAGCTGGGGTCTTCCCATTCGTACACCCACCTAGTCTGAGGCTGCGTGCTCACGTCAGGAATGGGATAGCTATAAGAAGGTTGTGAGGCATCGCTGTAGGATGAAGTAGAGTAGTCTGGAGTGTCGTAGTACGTGGGTGCAAAAGAAATTGATCTCCCCTGCGAGTCCTCTGGATTGTCGTCGTGCGTGGGTGGAAATGAAATTGATTTCCTCTGGGACTGTGGTTGTCCATGGTCACGATCTTGCGTAGCATGTGTGTATTGGGTCTCGCCTGCAATGAACCATAATTAGTAATCATAGACAGAAATAAATGTGTGTATGTACGTGCAAGTGCAATGGATACCTGTGAAACGAATTCCATAACTAGTCCCACCACCATTCCCACCACCACCGCCACCGTCGCTCCCATCTGCACCACCATCGCCACTGTCATCATCGTCACCACCATCGCCACCATCACCACCATCGCTGCTGTCATCATCATCGTCATCGTCAGAATGGTAAGATCCCTCCTCCTCAGTCTCCGCATCGCTGCTGACTTGTTTTCCTTTTCCTCGCTTGGTCTGCCCCTTCCTAGGCGGCGCTTGCGTCTTCCTCTTCCCGGTGTGAGTTTGACCCACATGTCTACGAGCCCAATCACTGAGGCAATCAGACCCCGTAGCCTGACGTAGATCATCGGGGTCTATATGGTCACTGCCAACAGAAACAAACAAATCACATAAATAAAATCAATCTCACCGTACATTATTAGACACGCACTCACATTTATAAATATACATATAATGTACCTGACAAGACGTGATGGCAAAGGGACGTCGTCTTCGTCTGAATCCTCATCAAGAAGTGGAGGCTGGTTTGATCTTCCGTACTCCATCCACTCCCTAACCGGATTGGTCTGATCATAGAATGAGACTTCGGCGAACCGGTCAATAAAATCGTCGTCATCAAGCCTTGGTGGGTTGACATCCGCAAGTCGCAGCCGAAGGTTGTAATTGACATAAACAAGCTTGTTCAGTTTCTTGTGCGATAGCCGATTGCGGACCTTCGTATGCAGCAAGGCAAAAGTACTCCAGTTCCGCTCGCATCCACTGGAGGACACACATTGTGAAACAAGCCGCAAAGCGAGGCGCTGCAAATTTGGAGTGTCTTTACCAAAGATCATCCACCAGGCCGCTGCAAGTGGAACACATTATGTTAGCTACACGTTCCAATATGCATAACTAAATGGAATGACAAAGTACTCTTACATGGGGATGTTCTTGAATTCAGGGCCATTTTCTGAGCTAGCTCTGAGCCAAACTCACCAAGCTTCTGACGAAAAACCTCAGCCTCCTGCAATGCCTGCACGGCGCTCTACACATTTGTCATCTCCTGAAATGCGTCCTTCAGGCCAGCGAACATTGTTGCAGTTGGCTCCAGTGAGTATGAGAGCTTAGGATTCAGGACGGCAGCTGCAACATGGAATTCAATTGAGCATACAGAAAATGTTGAATATGGTAAATATGGAATTCAATTGAACATGGAGTAACTCATACCTGGCCCCACGTACGTCCCTACGTACACGTCAGATATCCTTTTATCCATTATCTCTTTGTACTCATTCCATGTGTGCGTATTTCTTCCAAAAAATGACTTCATCTCCGACTTGCAATTCTGGAACTGATACACAACTTCACAAATGTTGGGGTGCTTGTCTTGATCAGCGAACCGAAGGAACTTGTAAATCGGTTGTACAGTGTTGATGATATACTCCAATCCCTCCCACCACTGTAGACTCGACAACCTGGCATGAGCAAATCTACCTTCTTCGGTTTTTGTCCACTTGCTCTCCAAAAAATCTGTAGATGCCATCCACTGCATGAACTTCTCACGTCTTCGGTTAAATGACTCCATGAACATGTAGTTGGTCCCAAATCTAGTGGCATTCCATTTGACCAACTCACCACCAATTGCTCTCTTCATCATATAATGCAACTGAGTATGGTTGTACAACCAATTAGATATGTGCTTGCATACGGATATCATACCTGAATGATCATTCCTTTCACCGATATCCTTTAGCATTAAATTAATGGTGTGTGCCAGACAAGGCATCCAACAAATATGCGAGTACTCAAGCTTCAACAAGCTGCACGCTTTCTTATAGTTCGCACCATTGTCAGTGATCACATGGACAACATTCTCCGCGCCAATGTCCAGCACCACCTTCCGAATCTCCTGAAAACAGTCATAACGTATATTATATATATGCAAGAATGTAAGTAAAAATAATAACATGAGAACTATAATGACTTACCCTCAACAAATAGTTCGCATCTTGACTTTTCCCAGTTGCATCAACAGAGCTGTGAAACCATGTGACCCCGTTGCAATAAATAAGAAAGTTCACAACATTCATTTTTGTGGGGCCAGTCCAAGAATCACACATCAGTGAGACGCCAAACGTGGGCCACTCTTTCTGAAACTTTGCGTACCTCTCCTTCAAGTTTTTTACATTTAGATCTAGGTACTTCCCATCAATTTCCCTTCCAGTGGGGGACAAGATGCCTTCACCTACAACCATAAGCAATTAATAAGAACATGGAACGATACATAAGTTTAATTGTTTTTAGTTATAGGTACTTACCCCACTTCTGTGTCTCTCGGACGGCACCAACAAAGTACGGGTTGTCCGCATTCCGTCCCAGTATTCCTGCATGATGGTAAAATTTTGCCCAAGCTTTACCGATGGCTTCCTTTGCATTTTTTCCCGTCTGGGTCCAGCGCCCTGTATCAATCCTTGGTTGTACCAATCCTCTCCTGCCACCGGATGCCACATTGTAGTCTTCCACGACCACAGGTGTCTCCCTCTGTGATCCTGATCTTCTGAGCATCCTCGAAATAGGATTCCCACCACGGGAACCTCCACTGCCACCCCCATCTCCACCACCACTACCACCTGCACGAGAAGTACCCCCTCCACGCTCGTAATGACCGCCTCTATCCTGCACACTCTGTTGATACTCATATTCAGCTCTCGACTGTTGCAGGGCAGCCTCCATCTGAGCCTCATACTCATCATCATTAAAGGGATGGTTCCCCTCCTGTGCAGCTCTTTGTTGTGCGAGCCTTTGGCGAGCTCGGTCAGCCGTCGCCCTCTTGGCGCGGTCAAGATCTCTCTGGAAATACTCGCGCACCTCTGGTGGCACACGGCTACAATGCACAACCTCCGTCCCGCGCGCTGCCAAATGCTGCTTCAATCTTGTTGCACCACCGCCCCCTTTTGTCAGGTGACAATAATTGCACCGCCACCCGGGAGCGAGATTTTCACCATGCTCCCAGACAACGTCTTTGTGCCTGCCCGACATTGTCTACCTGCATAAACAGACAACACAAAATCACACCCACGTAAATTTTATCTATACAATATATACAAAAAAAATATACATCCTAACACAAATCATACCTCAAATCTTAAATCCTAAACAAATTAAATACATCGTAAATTAAATCGTACCCTAAACCTAAACCTAACCCTAACCCTAACCCTAACCCTAACCTAAATCCATCCATCCTAATTTCTAACACAGATCCTGCCTAAGTACAACAATGCTAACACAAAACTGCACCCAAAACATATAGCTACTTAACTAAAATACCAAAAAAGGGGGGGAAACTTACCTGCGGAACCGAGCTAACCGCTCGGTAACCGAGCCGCCGGAGCGGCTAGCCGAGGGCGCGTCGCCGGAGCGGTTACCGCTCGCTCCCGCTTGGTAACCGAGCCTAACCGAGCGGTTAGCCGGCGGCGGCGAGCGGACGGCGGCGCTGGGGGCGGAGGGCGGGGGGCGGGGCGCGGATAAGGCTCGGGAAGGCACCCTTCTGCCCCCCCCCCCCCGCCCGGCCAGGAGTCGTTTTGTGCCCGTGAGCGCCTAATGGGCCTCATGGGCCTTAACGGGCCGTCCCTTTTTTTTCAAACTTCCAAACGTCCAAATAAATACTAAACGAACTCCAATTTGAAAAAATTTTATACCATTGGTCTCCATAAATTATAATCTATTTTTAGGAATTTTTTGGGCACTTATTTTCAAATTTCAAATTCAAATTTGGTAACCGGCTTACATGGTAACCGGACCGGCCCGGTTGGACCGGTTACCGACCGGTTCGTCGGTTACCGTTCCGGTAAGAAAAACCATGGAGCTGCAGACCGTGTGCGCGCTTGTCTGTTATGGAGCGGTGCGTGGGGGCTGCATCCCTTTCCACCCGTTGGGGTGTTGCTGCAGCCGGCGGATAAGACCGTGGCTATCAATTCCTTTCTCCTCTCTGGGTCTCTGCCTCTCTGGTTCCTATTCTCCTTTCTTGCATACAGAGAACCACGAACAGAGAAAGCTCTCGTTCTTCGTCTCTCTCACTCCCATTGATTTGAGCTCGATTCCTATGAGAGTTTGGGTGCTCTAGCGTCGATCTAGAAAGTTGCAAGAGATCCACCTCCCTCTCCTCTCCATTCTCAGCTCAGTGCTAATTTTCAGAGAGGATTTTGGCGGAAACCCTAGGTGCATTTGAGATTGCATATTCTTGTGGCACTAGGTGATTATTGCAATTGTGGATTTCTTATTACTCTCGGTGATTGTCGTCACCTAGACGGTTCATGGTGATTGGATTGATTGGTGAGGGGATTTGGTGATTGTGTCCACCCCCAATTAAGGTGCTTTTTGTGAGGAGTTGTTGTGGTTCCCCGGCGGAGTGCTAAATTCCAACTCTAGTGGATTGCTCATGTCATTCAACTTCTCTCCATTGGTAGGTTCTTATGGCGCCTATTGAGAGGCTCGGTGTGTAATACCGATTAGCCACCGAACCACGTGGTGTAGAGGGACACAACAGGGACTAGCTTGCCGGCAAGTAAGTGAACCTCAAGAGAAAAATTAATTGTGTCATATCTTGTCTCCCGGAAAATTGGTTTGATTGAAATATTTATTGTGGGAATTAATTAATTGGTGATTGGCATCATCCGCTACTCTCCACCGTCGGTATTGAAATTAATTATCTCTCCCTCACACTTGTCATTTATATACCTTGTGTAGTAGTAGTGATAAATTACAAGTAGAGTAACATAACATATTTGGTTGTTTTATTTTGCTCTCTAGATTGCTCTCTAGTGTAAAAGTAGTGACATAGTGTTGAAGAAATTTATTTATTTTGTTAGCTCTCTAATTAGATAAAGTAGAGACATAGCTTGTATGTCATAGAGATATTAAATTACTAGAATTGTAAATAGGTGGCTTGCCTAACATTTAGAGCCAGAGCAAACCGCATTTTGACCATTTGTAATACTAATACTTTACTCTAGTGAGTTTGTAGAATTTTTAATTGGCTATTCACCCCCCTCTAGCTAATTAGGACCTTTCACCGTGGGAGTAGCACGCGAGGGCGATTGTCAAGCGAACTGCAGCTTGCATATATGCCAAATATCACCCGGTGTTTACCAAGTTGCTAAAAATGCCAAGCTCATTTGCCAAATCATTGGATATGAGATTTTTAGACTTTTTTACAAAAACAATAATGCAAAGCTCATTTGCAAAACCGTTGAAGATGCCCGGACGTGTTTGATCTACGAACTAAACTTTACGGTACTAATTTAATTTATTAGAATAGTCTAATTATAAAACTAATCAGTAATTAACGAGATGAGTCTATTAAACCAAATTAATCTACTATTAGTAAATTTTCTAGGTAACACTACATTATCAAATTATGACTAATATCATCTCGCGAATTAACTTTTAGAATTATTCTATTTTTAATAAACTAAATTAGGATCGCAGGGGTGGGAATCAAACGGGGCCTAAAGTCGTTGCCATGGGGAGGGACTATTTATTAAAAATGGTAACTTTTGGGGCTAAACCTAGTTGAGTATAAACTAAATTATGATCGGGGAATGTTTATTAAAAAATGGTAACTTTGGGGGTTAAACCTAGTTGAGTCGACGATCGATTTAGGCATCCCGGTCGAGAGGATGATATTATTAGGTTCAGATTGCACATAAATTCACCCTAAGTTGCGTATAGTTTGAGAGGAATTCTATGTGGATTAAGATAAATTTATGTGTAGCCAAACAAATATAGTTATACATAAATCTATCTCAATTCACATGGTTTATAAAAAATTAGACTGGAATTTAATTCATGTTATTTATGTGTAGCCAAATAAATCTAACTGCACACAAATCTATCTTAATTCACGTGCTTTATAAAAAATTAGACTGAAATTTAATTCATATTTCACTCCAATCCATGTAGATTAGAGTAGATTCATACATAACCAAACAAGGATTTAGATAGATTTATATGCAAACTCATCTCAATTTACGTGATTTATAAAGAATTAGGATAAAATTTAGTTTAAGTTCTACTCCAAATAACGTAGATGAGAGTAAATTTATGTGCAGCCAAATCTATCTTAATTCACGTGCTTTATAAATAATTAGACTGAAATTTAATTCATATTACACTCCAATCCATGTAGATTAGAGTAGATTCGTACGTAACCAAACAAGTTTTTAGTTAGATTTATATGCAAACTCACCTCAATTTACGTGATGTAGAAAGAATTAGGATGAAATTTAGTTTAAGTTCTACTCCAAATCACGTAAATGAGAGTAAATTTATGTGCAGCCAACTAAGGCTTTAAATTGATTGATGTGCAATTTATGTGCGCCAACTAAGACTTTGAATTGATTCATGTGCGGCCGAAACCTCAGACTTTAGATGGGTTAGCTAGCCAAACAGGACTTTAGATGGGTTAGCTAACCCGCTGATGCCTGAAAATATTTTATTAGATTTGATAGACCTAAAACTATCTTGATTCAAAAAGGGTGATAGATTTGATACAAACCTAAAACTATTTGATTCCTTAAGACTCGAAAAGCGTAAAAATAGGGACAAGGCTATTTGATTTCTAAAAAGCAGAGAATTACAATTTTTTTTGATTCCTTGATTCAAAAAGGGTGATAGATTTGATACAAACCTAAAACTATTTGATTCCTTAAGACTCGAAAAGGGTAAAAATAGGGACAAGACTATTTGATTTCTAAAAAGCAGAGAATTACAATTTTTTAGAGTTTCTCGGAAAGCGAGAATAGACCAACAGTATATGCATGACAAGCTGCCATCGTGTCAACAGTGATAAAGCTTGTGCATCCCAAACGTGATGAACTATGCCCTATTTAGATTCCACATCTTTACATTCTCTCTCCATCTCCACTACTATAAAACACACCAGTACTGAACTTTCCTAAAGTCACACAACTAACATCCCCGCAGTTAAGAACTCTACTAAGTACACCAAAATAACTATACTTGCAAATAGCACATCTTATAAAAGAACGTACTGTAACACCCCTGGTGTTTAAATGTAATTAACTTGACATGTCATCATCTTAAGCATTAATCATTTCCTGTGATGCATTTGATTTGCCGAATTGCTATGCCTTGATTCCCTTTTCAAAAACCCTAAAAGCCCAATTCTCTCTATAAGGGCAAAATGGTAATTTCACCTCTGTGCCTAGTTATATTTAATTCTTGTTCAAATTTAGTGCCCTGATGTTTGCTGCATTGATCAAAGTTCAAAAATCAGATTTGATTTGATTTTCCCTTTTGCAAAACCCTAAAATCCCAAATCCTGGATTTATTCCCTTTTTGATAACTTTTTCAAAAGTCAAAATTTTGAGTTGGTTCAAAAAGCAAAGTTGTGAATCTGATCGAGAGGAACAACTTTGGTATTTACAAATTTTCAAGTCTCAGTTTGAAATCCAAAGTAATTTTGATTTGAATCAAATTTGAAAGTGTCCCCTTTTCTGTTTTTGAATATAGTTCAAAAACTATTTGGAATTTGAAAATGTTCATATTGACAAGTTTGTAGATCTCATTTTTCTGAGCAACTTTGGTATTTTGAGTTTTTGTCGCACAGTTCAAACTTTGGGAGAAATCTGCAAAATACAGAAACCAGCAAAAGTCAAACCCTATCCCCTAGCACTGTTCTTCTTCCAGCTAGGGCCAAGGGGGGGGGGGCGGCCATGGCGCAGGCGCTGCGCCTGCAGCGCATACGGCTGCTCCCCACGCGCCACCAACCTGCCGCCGCTGTCGCCCTGTTCCCTCCGCGCCCGCACGCGGAGCGCTGACTCCATCTCGCGGCCCCTACTCCTCCTGCTCGCCGCCGCCGCGTGGTCGTTGCCGGCGCTGCTTGCGCCCGAGCCCCGGCTGCACGCCTGACCCTCCGCCTGCGCGCAATCGAGAGCGCACGCGCTTGCCGTGCTTATCCCACCCACCCCGTGCTCTCTACCGGCCTCAGGCCGCGCCTATAAAGCCCCGCCGGAGCCCGAGCTTCTCATCCTCTCCGCCACCGTGGCCAGGCCAGTCCAGTGCCTCCGCCGCTCCACCACCTAGCTCAGAAGCTCCGCCTTGAGCTCGTGAAGCTTTCCCACCCTTCAATTTCATCTCTACCGCCCTCAATCGCCCGGCGTAAGCTCGCCGTTCCCATCTCCGGCAGAAACCCGGCGAGCTCGGGTTCGTGAAATTCGCCGTCTCCGGCCATGATCATCCCTCACCGACCCCCGTGTCGTGTTCCGTGCGACTCTGACCAGGCCCTTGCGGTCTCGTGTGTTTGCGCAGGGTCGCCGGAGCGCCGCTCGCCGCTCGCCGCCGAAGGAGCTCCACGAACCACCGCCCCTCGAGCACGTGTCGAGCTCTTCTCGAGCCTCACCTCGAGCACGTGCCGAGCCACACCCTCGAGCCCTGCCTCCGATCCGTGGTAAGCACCGAGGCCTCCGGCCTCTGCTTCCACTCTGTCTCCCCGAGCCAAGCCTCGAGCACGCGTTTCCGTTCTCCGCCCGAGCCCAAGCCTCGAGCGGACTCATGCACCCTCGCTTCGTCGAGCTAGGCCTCGGACGGACGCTTGCTTTTCCGTCTCGCCCGAGCCTTCCGTCTCGCCCGAGCCTTCCATCTCGCCCGAGTCCGCTTCGCCCGAGCCTCCGGGCCAGGCCCTCGGACCGAGCACTCACTTTCGTTTCGCCGAGCCCGGCCTAGAAGGAGCACAGTGCTCTTTCTCTTTTCTGAGAGTTGTGAATAGTGTTCTGTTTTCTCTTTTTGTGTGAATTAATCTGTTGTTCCTTAAATGCTGAGAAAATTATGGTATGCTCCTTGCACTGTGTAGTATTTTATAAAAATATGAAACTTGACTTTCCTGCAAGAAATTTGAAAATGTAAATTCCCTCTTTTAATTGAATAAATGAATGGTTTTGGATTTTTGGAGAAGTGATTTATAACTCCAAAAATCATGAGATCAAATTTTTGGGACCTTCTTATACCATGCTTAAGTCTCTGGTAAGATTTTGAAGTCTTTTGGAACAAGTTGATTTTTGAGCTTTTATTTTAATTGTTAAATAGTGGCCTTTTGTTAATTAACTGTCTGGAATTTATTTGAGCATCCTTAATGACCTCCAAAAATTATGAAATTTGTTTTGCCATCTATCTTATCACGTAATGAACTTATGTGATTAATTTGGTAATTTTTGGAGCAATTTCATAAAATGAACCTTTTAAATAAATTAAGAAAATAAAGGAGATTAGGGTTAGCGGTTTGAATGCCATGTGATGTGACTTTTGGATTGTTTGATGTCATAGACCCCTACAGCCTTGGTCTATGATGTTGTCGATGCTATGTTTAGATGATGCTTAGGATAATTATGATAAGGTCATAGTTTATTAATCAATCTTGAATTAAGGAACGAAAAGGTTACCTTTTATGCTCAACCTAGATTTCGATATTGCCTTGCCTTAGGAGTAATCATAGAATCAATGGTATTGTCTTGCCACCATAAGTTCCATATCTATCATTCATCATGACGCATTCATCATTGTACCGTATAGTTGACGAAGAAGGCCTGAAGTCGAAGGTAGCCACCGAAGGATCTGTTCCCGAGGCGACCCCGAGCTCCGACACTACACCATACCCTGAGTCTGCTCTCTTTGCCATCCAAGGCAAGCCCCGGTGCATATTAACCTTTTCCTTGAATTTATAAATGTTTCCCTTAATGTCTTTAAGTTAAATTATTGCATTAGGTTGATAGGAGTTGAGTGAAAATCCTAACTGATGCATTATCTACCTTGACCAATGATACACCCGATACCTGCTTTCCAAACTATTTGCAAATGCTTAGCAATGCTATATGATAGATTTGCAATAAAAATGCCAATTTCAAAAGTGTGATCACTTTAAGAATATTTATGGGAATTTCTGGTTTACTCCCACTATTGGCTAAGTATCTGATCCGTACTTAGTCAATGGGAAGGAGAGGTTGTCCGCGAGTACGGTGCCGTCATGTTGTAGTCCGGGACTCAACAGTTGACACCGACCGGACAGGGTTGAAAAACTGACAGGACCTGTACTCTTGGGTTAGAGTCCCGAGGGCTTGTCGCTGGCTGGAAAGATTAGGGACCACCTGTATGGGGGCCTGCTGACTAAGACTTGCAACTATTCACATACTACGGAAAGCTTCGGCTCCGAGGAATCCTTTATTGGACCGACAACCGCGCACTGGGAGTGGAGAGATGGCGGAAGTAGCATGTACCCACGTGGGTTAAAGTCCCGGATTGGAGTGGTTGTACTGTACTTCCGGGTGGCGTAGGACCGGGCCCTCAATCTTGGAGGAATCGTGGTAGACGAGTTGGCATATGCAAGCTTGGGTGCTACATATGCAGTGTGGATAGGGACCCTCAGCTGAGTATTATTTATCCGGATTAACGCTGCTCCTCGGTTATGGAGACTTAGTCACTGACTGTCAACAGGGAGTGGTTCTCAACTAGGTCTGTTTTTGGAAAGTAAAATGAATCAAGGATTATGATGAAACAAGGAATTTTTGAGTCTTTTCAAAATAAGGGTAGAAAAATGCTTTCTGCAAAATGCTTGAACTTGCTTAGAGCCTTACCTTGACTACCCTAAGCCTCTCATACCTGAGTCTTCTCCCTTTTCTTAGTCGGGTAAGTCTTGTTGAGTACCTTTGTACTCAGGGTTCTATTACCCATGTTGCAGGTATGGCAGATTCTTCCGTATGCCTTGGACCCTGCTGTGTGACTGTTGTTCAGGAAGAGGCCGATGAGGCCGATGAGTGATTATCACCCTCGGGCTGGGTGAAGTATCTTTATCCTTTAGTTGTTGCCTTATGCTACTCTGCCAACTCTATCTATTTGAACTATGGTCTGTAATAATTCACTTTAATTTTATGTTGAACCCTGGTTTGTAAAACTATTGTTATCTAAGTCTTCCGCTATTTACTCCGATGTTATTTGTCAATATGTTCAAGAGATTGTAACTGAATTGTGAGATGATCCTGCGGACATCGGGCACTGATGTAGCCCAGTGGCGGAACCCGGTCGTAATCTCTTGGCTGTACGGATCAACTGTCAGTGGTTGACAGTGATCAGTGGGCCATGGGATTTAGGGCCGTTACGTCACATTTGGGATCAAGGGATTTTGATTTGAATCGGATTTGGGGGCATTTGAGTTGAGGGCGACCGAAATCGCCCTCACTGGGCACTCGCAGACAGTCCGCTAGTTGGCCCACGGAAAATCCGCGCGTCGGGCTCCGACCGGACTCAGTTTGACCGGCGGATAGTCCGCAGTACTAAGTCGCGGACAGTCCGGGAGGCATGCAGCAGCTGTTCAGCAACATTGCTGTTTTGCTCTTTTGGCCGGCGGACAGTCCGCCACCTGAGCCCGGACAGTCCGCCGTTGGGCAGACAGTCCGCGGTCTGAACCCAGGACAATCCGCGAGTTGGCTACTTGTTGAGTTTTAGTGCATTTGCTCTCCCGGCTTCTTTGCTTGGTTTCCAGACTTCTCGATTGGCCCTATTATTCACCTAGGAACCTCTCTAAGTATCTTTGCTACTTGTTAGCATCGGTACTTAGGGATTTCTCGACGTAGGCTTCAATCTACGTTTGGGACTAGGTTTTAGAGGTCGAACTTGTGACGGTGCTTTTGGCATTTGGCTTGCTATCGCTTTGTGGTGTCTCGCTGTGATCCTAGGGATCATCCACCCTCTTCCAAGGGTCGTGGGCATCACGGTTTTGATCGAAGCTTTTGGGTTGATTTGTGGGACAAAGGCCGAAGTTTCGAGAGAAATTTTTGAGCTCCCATTCACCCCCTCCTCTGGTCGCCTTGCTATTGCATTCTCGGTCCTTCAATTGGTATTGGAGCGGGTTAAGGATCTTCCACCTTAGCCGGTTCCAGATCCACCGAAGGTGACATGGATCGCGGCGTGGGCAAACCGCCGTTTTTCGATGGGATGAACTATGCGTATTGGAAGATACGCATATCAGCCTATCTGCAGAGCTTGGGTGCTTCCATTTGGGATATTTGCAACTCTACTGATTACGTGGTCTTGGCTGCTCGTGTGACTCAGGCATCAGATCGATGAGCACGATGCCAATAGCCAAGCCCGTAATGCTCTTTTCTCATGCTTGAGCATGACGGAGTTTGATCGCGTTTCTCACCTCGCTACGGCTCGGGAAATTTGGGCTACCCTCATGCGTTTCCATGAGGGAACCACTCAAGTCAAAACCCGTCTCTACGAGTCGCACAAGCGAGAGTATGAGAACTTTTGACACATGCCTGGCGAGAGCATAGAAAGTTTATTCGCTCGCTTTCAGGTGATTGTCAACAGGATGAGGGCTAACAAGGAGCTGTTGCCTTTCGACGATCATGAGAGGGCTTTGAAGCTTTTGCACACTTTTGATCGGTCGGTGTGGGACTCAAAGGTTCAGGCGATCATCGAATCACATAACTATGAGACCCTCACATGCGACGAGCTCTTCAGTAAGCTCAAGTCCAGTGAGATTGACGCCATGGCGAGGGCTTCTTATGAAAATCCTTCTGGCCCGTCGATGGCTTTGCTTTCTGGCTCTTCTGCTAACCCCTCTGGATGCTTTGCACTCTCTTCTCTTCTTTCTATCACAGAGGAGCAGCTGAAGTTCATGAGGGATGACGAGTTGGCTTTGCTTGCCAACCGGTTCTCGCGGTTCCACAACAACCGCATGAACCGTCGCCGCGGAGGAGGACGCTCGGGATGTTTTCGAGTGCGGCGACCCCAACCACTTCATCGCCAATTGCCCGAAGAAGAACAAGCAAGTCTTGGCAAGGCGGATCAAGGGCACAAGTACGACTCAGCAAGCGCAAGCAGAAGTACGTCCCCGCGAAGCACAAGCGGAAGGGCGGCTTCAACAAGCAGTACATCAAGATGAAGTACTTGGAGAAGGCCCAGGCTGAGCAGCGTGCTTTCTTCGCCACGCTCAGCGACGTCGACGACTCGGATGACGACTCCGCTTCCTCAAGCGATGACGAGTCCGAGAAGAAGAAGAGGATCGAGGACAAGCTGAACGGCCTCTGCTTCTTCGCCGACAACGAGGGCTTCTGCACCATGGCCCTCGGCAAGGAGGTCGATGGCGAACTGGAGGACATCCCTCGGAACGACGACGACGACGACGACACCTCTCAGGTATCTCAGACCCCCGATGAGCTTTCTGCTGAGGTCGAGAACTTACTACCGCCCTTCTTAGTCAAGATAAGTTGCTTAGGCGTGCTGCTAGAGAGCGAAAGGAGTTTAGGCAGAAGTGGGAGGATACGGTGAAGGAACTTGAATCTGTCAAGTCCACTATTATTGTCACCGAGGAGGAGTGTGAGATGTGCTCCACACACATGACTGACCTTCTCACTTTGAGAAGTAAGTATGCTGTGTTGGTAGGAGAGGTGGATGAGCTTAAGGCTAGATCCTCGTTGTTGGGTGCGTGCAAGTCCTGTGCGGGCTTGCAATCCGAGATGGCAGAGAAGAATGCCAAGATTGTGTCTCTTGAGAAGGCCAGCTCGGGTAGCACTTGTGTGTCTAGATGCGCTTTGTGTGAGGGTTTGGAGATGGAGATTGCGAATGTGCAGCATGACAAGATGCAAACCGAGGAAGAAAACGCATACCTTCGGGACCATCTTGTCATGGGTGTCTATTGGTGAGCCGCAGCTTGGGATGATGATCTCCCAATTCAAGCGTGCTGCTGGAGGTCCAGGTGTAGGCTTTGCTCAGGGTGTTGAGTGTGCTTCATCTTTTGGCAAGATTGGAGAGTCGAGTGGTCTTAACCCGAGTGAGAAGCCCAACTCCACCACTACTCCCAAGCTTACCAAGATTCCACCCAGAGAGCCTCTAAAGCCTAACACCAAGGATGGGGTATTTGTTGAACCTCCGAGAGCTCCACCCAAGAAACAGTCATGGGCTCCAAAACCAAACCATCTCAAGAACAAGCTAGACAGAATGCCACCTATCCAGGAGGAGCTTATGCCACAGAAGGGCAAAGTGATCCACACCCACTACCGTGAGTACCAACAACCCCTGTGAGAGCGGTGAGGTACCATTGTGAGCACTGTGGGATAGATGGACACTTGAGTGAGTTTTGCTTTCGGTGCAAGAGAGAGGCGCGCCGTGCAAAGGAGATGAACAACACGGACATGTACCATCCTTTCCATGATGTACATGTGCCGAATGTTCAGAGGCATGCTGCTAGGCCTAGAGGTCCAAAACCTCAAGTTCCTAGGCCTAGGCCGCGAAGAGAACGTGCCCGGCGGGAGCCTGCAGTTGTGGGCTATGGACCCCGTGGTGGTGGCTTTGTAGTTGAGCGTTTTCCTCCACCGCGTTTTGAGTATCGCGATGGACGCTCTTCCCTTAGCGGACCACGTTTTCCTCTACGTGGTGATCGCTCTTCCCGTAGGCGCGTTAGGAATGGTTTTGCTACTAACCGTTCTTTTGAGCAGCCGGCCCAACACTGGTATTCTTCCTACTTCACTAACCCCAGTGTTGGACCGTATGCTCACCCTATGTCTTTTTATTGATGTAGGTAAAGCGATTGGAGAACGTTTGGTTGGTGGATTCCGGTTGCTCGAGGCACATGACCGGAAACGCCAAGTGGTTCTCCAGTCTTAGTCCGGTCGCCGAAAAGGAGTTTATCACCTTCGGCGACAATAGCAAAGGTAGAGTGTTGTCTCGTGGGTCGGTGCGAGTTAATGAGCATTTTGTGTTGCGCGATGTTGCTCTTGTTTCTAACTTGCATTTTAACCTTCTTTCTGTTTCGCAACTTTTCGATGATGACTATGAGATTCGTTTTAAGCCGAATCTCAGTCGTATTTTGGATCCTCAGGGCAATCTTGTTTGTATGATTTCGCCCTTTGGGAAAGTCTTTCGTGCGAATTTCTCAGAGTCGTTTGGGATTTCTCGTTGTCTTTTAGCTGGACCTTCCTCCTCTAATCTCTGGAAGTGGCATAGGAGACTAGGACATTTGAGCTTCGACTTGCTTGCAAGGCTTAGTTCACTTGGCCTAATCCGAGGATTGCCCAAGTTGTGCATGGAGAAGGATCTTGTTTGCCATTCTTGTAGACATGGGAAGATGGTTGCCGCTCCCCACCATCCAGTGACTCAGGTCATGACCAAGCGCCCTGGAGAGCTTTTGCATATGGACCTTGTTGGTCCGGCTCGGGTGAGCTCGGTTGGGGGGAAGTGGTATGTGCTTGTTGTTGTTGACGACTTTTCGAGATACTCGTGGGTTTTCTTTTTAGCTGAGAAAGCTGAGACTTTCTCTTTTGCTCGCAATCTGATTTGCGTCTTCAGAATGAGTTCCCTATGAACTCAATGCGAACTATTAGAAGTGATAATGGTTCCGAGTTCAAAACTCGGATTTTGAGAAGTTTTTTGACTCTTTGGGTTTAGAGCATCAGTTTTCTTCTCCCTACACACCGCCACAGAATGGTGTTGTAGAAAGGAAGAATCGGACCCTTGTAGAGATGGCCAGGACGATGCTCGATGAGCATAGGACTCCTAGGCGATATTGGGCTGAGGCTATGAGCACTGCATGCTACATTTCCAATCGCATTTTTCTCCGAGCTTTCTTGAAAAAGATTTCTTATGAGTTGTGTTTTCAAAAAACGACCCAAAGTGAGTTTATTTAGAGTTTTCGGTTGCCACTGTTTTATACTCAAAAAGGGCAACATGGACAAGTTTGAGTCTCGTTCTTCTGACGGTGTATTTTTGGGTTATGGCACTCACACTCGTGCATATCGTGTACTTAAACCTTGATACTAACCGAGTCATGGAGACATCCGATGTCAACTTCGACGAGACCATGATTTGTCCTTCTTCTCGTTTTGAGCGTGTAGGTGATCATGAGGTGGCGAGCCTCTTTTTGATGATGAGGATGAGGGTGCTGAAGGGATGGATGACCCAGCACCACCTCCACCTGCTGTGCCGCAAAGAGCGGCCTCTACTACCACTCACGGCCCCGACCCTTCTTCTTCGACTACTTGGGGGGCCGTGGGATCCGCCACCTCGGGCTGTACCTTTTGTACCAGAGGAGGCACCAGCTGCTGTTGAGGGGGAGGTCTCTTCAGCTCGGGAGGCGCCACGACACATTCAGCGCCAACACCCGCCTCAAACAGATGATCGACAACATCAGCGAACGTGTCACTCGGTCTAGGTCACAACAAATCTCTCACTTTGCTCATTCTGCATTTGTTGCTGATTTTGAACCCCGAGATGTTGGACACGCTTTATCTGATCCGGATTGGTTCAATGCCATGCATGAGGAGCTTGAGAACTTTGAGAGAAATCGGGTTTGGGTTCTTGTTCCTCTTCCTCCTGAGTGTCACCCTATTGGGACACAATGGGTTTTCAAAAACAAACAAGGAGAAGATGGCCATGTTGTGAGAAACAAGGCCAGACTTGTAGCCCAGGGGTATAGTCAGAAGGAGGGGATAGACTATAAGGAGACTTTTGCTCCTGTAGCTCGTTTGGAGGCAATTATGATCCTCTTGGTTTTTGCTTCGTCCAAAGGGTTTAAACTTTTTCAAATGGATGTCAAGAGTGCCTTCCTAAACGGCTACATAAAAGAGGAGGTGTATGTGAAACAACCCCCCGGTTTTGAAAATCCCAAGTGTTGATGTGAAAGCTCTAGTTTGGTTTTGGATAATTGATGACACCTATGTGTACTAACTATTACAACGAGTGTTATGGTATGAGATAGGTTGGTACACACCAAGTGATGGAGCTAGAGAATTATCATGGTGATGGAGGTGAACAAAAAAGATGATATCCTTGTGCTCCGTTTTGGAAAAGAATAAAGAGAAAAATAAAATCTTATGGGCTCAAGGCAAAGGTATAAAAATAGGATATTTATTTTACCGGTCAAGACACTATAGAGAGTGTGACCGGGTTTAGGTTAGATAACCGTACTATAAAGGGGAGAAATCTTTAATTGCAATGGTTATCTAGTGCCACTAAATGTGAGTCTCGTCTGCATTTTCTTTTAGTGCGCATAGTGATGTGGTGTGATGCATGAGGAAGCCTGGAAATTTTATTTATGAAAATGCTAACTTAAGTGTCCAATTTATTTGGAACGCTGTGTTGAAGTTAGCTGTTGGAAAGGCTCGAAAAGGTGCTAGATTGTTTCAGTCTGCTGTCTAGTAAAAGCAGCCGCAAAATTGAGTTCGGACTGGTCCGTTTTGAGTTAGAACTGGTCCGTTTTAAGCCTTCCGACTGGTCCGTTTTTCGTATTCGGACTAGTCCGTTTTGTGCATGCTTGTCCGAACTTGCTGTTGTATATAAAAAAGGGAAAGCTGCATGCATGCTTGTCCGTGCGTGCAAGAGGAGAGTGCATGTGCTTGTGGGACCCGTGGTGAGCCTGGTAAATGAAGAGGCATGCGTGTAGGTGGCATGTGGTGCTCTGCACTTTGACTTTGTGAGCCACCTGCATGTGTACACGCCAAGTGAGTGCTGCTACTACTCGCTGCTCCTTCTAATTTTTGCACAAGAAGCTTCGTCGTTGCTTCGTGCTGCTGCCAGCGGTCTTTGGCTCTGTTCGTGCGTGCGTTGTTGATAAGAAAAAGGAGAGACGTGCAGGGGTGCTGTGCGTGGGGCCCGCTCTTGCCCGTTGGGGAGCGTTGCTGTTGCACGAGGATAAGACCGAGGCTCTCAGTTTTGTTGGGCCTTCTCTCGGTCTCTGCCGCTCTGGTTTTCAATTCTCTATTCTTGCATACAGAGAACCACGAACACAAACAGCTCTCCTTCTTCCTCATTCTCACTCCCAGTGATTTGAGCTCGATTCCTGTGAGAGTTTGGGTGCTCTAGCGTCGATCTAGAGAGCTGCAAGAGATCCACCTCCCTCTCCTCTCCATTCTCAGCTGAGTGCTATTTTCAGAGAGGATTTTGAGGGAAACCCTAGTGCATTTGAGATTGCATATTCTTGTGGTACTAGGTGATTATTGCAATTGTGGATTTCTTATTATCTTGGTGATTGCCGTCACCTAGACGGTTCATGGTGATTGGATTGATTGGTGAGGGGATTTGGTGATTGTGTCCACCCCCAATCAAGGTGCTATTTGTGAGGGGTTGTTGTGGTTCCCCAGCGGAGTGCTAAATTCCAACTCTAGTGGATTGCTCGTGTCATTCAACTTCTCTCCATTGGTAGGTTCTTGTGGCGCCTATTGAGAGGCTCGGTGTGTGATACCGATTAGCCACCGAACCACGTGGTGTAGAGGGACACAACGGGGACTAGCTTGCCGGCAAGCAAGTGAACCTCGGGAGAAAAATTAATTGTGTCATATCTTGTCTCCCGGTGAATTGAATATTATATATATATATATATTGGAATTAATTATTTGGTGATTGGCATCATCCTCTACTCTTCACCGTCGGTATTGAAATTATTATCTCTCTTTCATACTTGCTATTTGTATACCTTGTGTAGTAGTGATAAATTGCAAGTAGAGTAACATAGCATATTTAGTTGATTTATTTTATTCTCTGATTGCTCTCTAGTGTAAAAGTAGTGACATAGTGTTGAGCATTTATTTATCTTGTTAGCTTCTAACTAGATAAAGTAGAGACATAGCAATTGTGTGCCATAGAGATATTAAATTACTAGAATTGCAAATAGGTGGCTTGCCTAACATTTAGAGCTAGAGCAAACCGCTTTTGGCCTTTTATAATACTAATACTTTGCTCTAGTGAGTTTGTAGAATTTTTATTTAGGCTATTCACCCCCCTCTAGCCAATTAGGACCTTTCAAGTGGTATCGGAGCCGTGGTCACCATAATTAGCAAGGCTTAACAACCTCGGTGTCAAGAAATGGCTCAAATAGTGTTTAACCATGTGGGGGGCAAACCACCGTTCTTTGATGGCACAAGCTCATTTGATTATTGGAAGAGAAAGATGAAAATGTATCTTGGTTCAATTCATCCTAAAATATGGGAGGTCACCGAAAATGATTTTGTTGTGCTTGATGCCGCCTCAACCACACCAAGAGAGCAAGAGAACTTGCAATGCAATACTATGGCTCTCAACACTTTGTATATGGTATGGATTCAAAAGTGTTTGAACAAATAAAAGATCTTGAGAGAGCAAGTGAAGTGTGGACAAGATTGGAAGAAACATATGAGGGCACTACAACCGTGAAGACGGCAAAGCTTTATATGCTCAAGCATCAACTCTCTAATTTCAAGATGAAGTGATGAGAGCATTCCGGAGATGTTCTACCGGTTGCAAGTGATTATTAATGATCTCAAGGCTTTGGGTGAGAAGACAAAAGATGAAGATTTCTCTCACAAATTTTTGATGTGCTTGCCCAAGAAATTCAAGATGTTGAGAACTATCATGTTTAGAGGAGGCTTGAAGGGCATCTCTCCAAATGAGGTACTTGGAGATGTCATGACCGAGGAGGAGTACAACAAGGATAGTGATGATGAGAATGAAAAGAAGAAGGATGAAGACAAAAAGAAGAAAAGTGTGGCTTTCAAGACCGAAGCTTCTTCCTCCAAGAACAAGGACAAGGGCAAGGCAAAGAAAGAAGAATCAAGTGAAGGTGAAGGCTCTACCATGGATAGTGATGATGAGAATCTAGCTCTTTGTTCGCAAGTTTGGCAAAATGATGAAGAAGAAGGGCTATGGTGCAAGAAAGAGAAGAGACAACTTCAAGAATAAGAACTTTGTGAGGTTATGTTACAAATGCAAGAGCCCGGATCATGGTTGCGGATTGCCCCTATGCTAGTGATAATGAAGAAGATAAAAAGAAAGCAAGAATGAGAAGAAAGACAAGAAGGAGAAAATGTATTCAAGAAAAAGAAGAAGGGTGGTTCATATGTTGTTACATGGGATAGTGATGCCTCTACCGATAATGATGATGATGATGACAAGGCATCCAAAAAAAGCATTGGCTACCTTCACCAACAAGTCTTCTCTATTTGACTCACCATCATGCTTCATGGCCAAGGGCCCTAAGGTAAAATATGATGATAGTGATGATGATATGATAGAGATGATAATGATAATGCTAATACTAGTGATGATGATGAACCTAGTATAGAACAACTTATGGACATGCTAGAACAAGCCGAATACCTTATTAGATCTAAAAGCAAGAAGTGTAAAGAATTGTCCAAGAAGTTAAAAGATCTTGAACAATCCTTTAATGAGCTAAGTGCATCTCATGAGAGTCTAAAGGAAGACCATGAGGAACTTGAGAAGGCTCACACTAAGCTTGAAAAAGCTCACTCTTTGCTCCTTAGTGAAAATAAGGAAAAGGTTGTTGTATCATGTGATGTGGGATTAACTTGTGATATAATTGATGAATCTTTTTACAAACCTATTGTTATGTCACCTTCTAATCCTTCATGTAGCACATCAATATCTACTTCTACCTCACCTAGTGATTTTACTTGTGATGCTACATTAATGGTAGAGAATGATAACTTAAAGAAAGAGGTAGATAAGCTCACTACTGCTTTAGGTAATGCATATGGTGGTGATGCCCGCTTGCTAAAGTGCTTGGGTAGCCAAAGGTTCTCTCATGCAAAAGAGGGATTGGGCTACACCCCCAAGAAAGGCAAGGCGGCCTTTGTTACTCATAAAGCTAGCTTTGTGAGGAACAATGGTCGGTTTTGCTCTAGTTGCAAGCAAGTTGGGCATGTAGAAAACCATTGCAAGAACAAAATGAAGAAACAAACTTTTGCATCTTCCATTATGTTTGATTCTTGCTATATGCTTACTAAAGGTGAGAATGGTATCAAGGTCAAGTACATTGGTGCACCCATGGTTGGCCCAAAGAAGAAGGCTATTTGGGTGCCCAAAAGCTTGGTCACTAACCTTGGAGGACCCAAACAAGTATGGGTACCTAAGAAACATTAAATTGTTTTGTAGGTTAATTATAAAGCCGGAGGAAGGCATTGGGTTCTTGATAGTGGGTGCTCTCAACACATGACCGGTGATAGTAAAATGTTCAACTCTATCTCATCAAGTGGCAATGACTATGATTCTATCACTTTTGGTGACAATAGCAAAGGCAAAGTAAAGGGGCTTGGTAAGATTGCAATATCAAATGACATGAGTATTTCAAATGTGCTACTAGTAGAGAGCTTGAACTTCAATCTATTGTCGTAGCTCAACTTTGTGACCTTGGTTTCAAATGCATATTTGGTGTTGATGATGTAGAGATCATAAGTGTAGATGGTTCTAACTTGATATTCAAAGGCTTTAGATATGAGAACCTCTACTTGGTTGATTTTGGTGCTAGTGAAACTCAATTATCAACATGCTTGCTCACTAAATCTAGTATGGGTTGGCTTTGGCATAGAAGGCTTGGTCATGTTGGCATGAAACAATTAAACAAGCTAGTGAAGCATAACTTGGTTAGAGGCTTGAAAGATGTTGAATTTGAAAAGGACAAGTTATGTAGTGCATGTCAAGCCGGCAAACAAGTTGGAAACACTCATCCTAAAAAGAGCATCATGAGTACTTGCAAGGCATTTGAATTGTTGCATATGGACTTGTTTGGACCAACCACTTACACAAGTATTGGAGGTAACAAATATGGATTTGTCATTGTGGATGATTTCACTAGATATACTTGGGTGTTCTTTCTTAGTGATAAAAGTGATGCATATTCAACTTTCAAATCTTTTGTCAAGAGAGTTTGCAATGAATTTGAAACAACTATCAAGAGAGTTAGAAGTGACAATGGTAGTGAATTCAAGAACACTAGAGTTGATGAATTATGTGATGAATATGGCATTAAACATCAATTTCTCCCAAGTACACACCTCAATCCAATGGCTTGGTAGAGAGGAAGAATAGAACTCTTATTGATATGGCTAGATCAATGTTGAGTGAATATGATGTTAGTCATTCTTTTTGGGCCGAAGCAATCAACACGGCTTGCTACTACATCAATAGACTCTATTGCCATCCTATGTTGGAAATGACCCCATATGAACTCTTGAATGGAAGAAAGCCCAATATTGCATACTTTCGGGTTTTTGGTTGCAAATGCTATATTCTCAAGAAGGGCACTAGATTGAGCAAATTTGAGAAGAAGTGTGATGAAGGTTTCTTGCTTGGTTATTCTACAACTAGCAAAGCATATAGAGTATGGAATTTGGGAAGTGGTCAATTGGAAGAAGTTCATGATGTGGAATTTGATGAAACCAATGGGTCACAAGAACAAGAAGAAAATCTTGATGATGTGAGAGGAATCAATTAGTGAATGCTATGAAGGACATGGACATTGGTGATATTAGGCCAAAGCAAGTGATTGATATTCAAGATGACAAAGATCAAGTGCTCTCTTCTCCTATTGTGCAAACTAGTGGTTCTCTAGTGCAAGATCAAAAAGATGATGGTGCTAGTTCATCTCAAATGATTCAATCCAATGTGCAAGCTAATGCAAGTCAACAAGTTCAAGTGCTCCAACCCACTCATATTGCAAGAGATCATCCCCTAGACCGTGTAATTGGTGATATTACAAGTGGTGTGCAAACAAGATCAAGATTGGCATCTTTTTGTGAACATTATTCATTTGTATCATCCATTGAGCCTACAAGAATAGATGAAGCTTTGGAAGATGTTGATTGGATAAATGCATGCATGAAGAATTAAATAATTTACAAGAACCAAGTTTGGGAATTGGTAGAAAGACCAAAGAATCATAATGTATTGGTACCAAATGGGTGTTTAGAAACAAGCAAGATCAAGATGGCATAGTTGTGAGAAACAAAGCAAGACTAGTTGCTCAAGGTTACACTCAAATTGAGGGTCTTGACTTTGGTGAGACTTATGCACCGGTTGCAAGATTAGAGGCAATTAGAATCCTATTAGCCTATGCTTGTGCCCACAACATCAAGCTATATCAAATGGATGTGAAGAGTGCATTCTTGAATGGTTACATAAATGAGCTAGTGTATGTTGAACAACCTCCCGGTTTTGAAATGAGAAGAAGCCCAACCATGTTTACAAGTTGAAGAAGCTTTGTATGGCTAAAGCAAGCACCTAGAGCATGGTATGAGAGATTGAGAGATTTCTTACTCTCTAAAGGGTTCAAAATGGGAAAGGTAGACACTACTCTCTTCACTAAAAAGATTGGAAGTGATTTGTTTGTGTTGCAAATCTATGTTGATGATATCATATTTGGCTCAACAAATCAAGATATTGTGAAGAATTTGGGAAAATGATGGCAAATGAATTTGAAATGTCATGATTGGAGAACTTAGCTACTTCCTTGGTCTCAAATCAAGCAAATGAAGAATGGGACATTTATTAGTCAAGGAAGTACATAAGGGACATGATAAAGAAATTTGGCTTGCAAGATGCTAAATCAATTAGTACACCTATGGGCACCAATGGTCATTTAGATAGTGATGCAAGTGGCAACATGGTTGATCAAAAGCTCTATCGGTCTATGATTGGAAGTTTGCTATATGTTACCGCTTCTAGACCGGATGTCATGTTTAGTGTGTGCATGTGTGCAAGATTTCAAGCCTCTCCAAGAGAAAGTCATTTGAAGGCTACAAAGAGAATTTTGAGGTACTTGAAGCATACACAAAATGTTGGATTGTGGTATCCCAAGGGGTCAAACTTTGAATTAATTGGATATTCGGACTCCGACTATGCGGGTTGCAAAGTGGATAGAAAGAGCACTAGTGGCACATGTCAATTACTTGGAAGATCACTTGTGTCTTGGTCATCAAAGAAGCAAAATAGTGTGGCACTCTCTACCGCCGAAGCCGAATATATTAGTGCCGGTAGTTGTTGTGCTCAATTGTTGTGGATGAAAGCTACTTTGGATGATTTTGGGATCAAATTCAAGGAAGTGCCATTGCTATGTGATAATGAAAGTGCAATCAAGCTTACCAACAACCCGGTTCAACATTCTAGAACCAAGCACATTGACATTAGACATCATTTTATTAGAGATCACCAACAAAAAGGGGATATATCAATTGAGAGTGTTGGCACCGATGATCAACTAGCGGATATATTCACTAAGCCACTTGATGAGAAGAGATTTTGCAAGTTGAGAAATGAATTGAACATTCTTGATTTCTCCAATATGGGTTGAGCACACCCCACATATATATGACATGCCTCTCCTTCGACAACGTAAGGTAAAGTTGGTTGACATAGCATTCATACATTTGTAAGGACATGTTTAGTGCATATAGACATACAAGTGATAATTTAGGATCATTCATGGAAACAAAATGAATTTGATGTATATATGTTACCACTATTGCCTTCTATGTTTACATGATCTAGTGGTGGCATATGACATGTTTGTGGGCTTGCAAACCTAGTGTTGAATCTAGAATATGAGCTCAAGATGTGTAACTTAACATGGTCAAGATATCCCTCCTACTTGAGAGGTGTGACGAAAGCTTGCCCTTGGATCAAACCTAGTTACATATTCTAGGCAAGTAATCTAGATTGAACCAATGAAATAACTTTCTTTCCAAATCAAATGAACTTGCTATTTCTAGGTGGTATTTCTCTCCAACTAAATGAACCTTTTTGAGCAATTGTTGACAAAGGGGGAGAAATAAGTCACAAAGATAGATCATGGAAAGGGATAAATTAAAAATTAAAATTTGAGCACACAAATAGGGGGAGCAAGCTCATAAATAAGTTGTTTGCATTTGTATGTGCATATTCATATGAAATGGTGCATTGTAAACTTTAAATTCAATCTACATGCTTGATTGGTGTATGCTAGTTACAAATTGTATGGTGCTAGGTTGGTAACTAGACTTTCATGCTTTCAAGTGAATCAAGTGCTCTCTTTACTTATAATGTTGATCTCACGGGGTACTTGAGTTTTTGATGTATGTCTAGTTACCTATGGTGCTAAAGATGGTATATATTCGCAACTCCGACGGTATCACGCTTCAAAGGTCCATTCTATATACTTTAGCATCATTTGATAGTAGGCTCACCCACTTCCATTTATGCATATGTGAACAATTGTACCAAACTCATATGTCACATATGTAGGGGGAGCTAGTACTATCAAAACCGAATTTGAAATGCTTGTCAGTTCTTATTATGATTAAATGCATGGGCAAAATCTCAAGTTCACAAATTAAATTCATTTCATATCTTTGTGATGGTTGTCATCAATTACCAAAAAGGGGAGATTGAAAGCTCTAGTTTGGTTTTGGATAATTGATGACACCTATGTGTACTAACTATTGCAACGAGTGTTATGGTATGAGATAGGTTGGTACACACCAAGTGATGGAGCTAGAGAATTATCATGGTGATGGAGGTGAACAAAAAGATGATATCCGCGTGCTCCGTTTGGAAAAGAATAAAGAGAAAAATAAAATCCTATGGGCTCAAGGCAAAGGTATAAAAATAGGATATTTATTTTACCGGTCAAGACACTATAGAGAGTGTGACCGGGTTTAGGTTAGATAACCATACTATAAAGGGGAGAAATCTTTAATTGCAATGGTTATCTAGTGCCACTAAATGTGAGTCTCGTCTGCATTTTCTTTTAGTGCGCATAATGATGTGGTGTGATGCATGAGGAAGCCTGGAAATTTTATTTATGAAAATGCTAACTTAAGTGTCCAATTTATTTTGGAACGCTGTGTTGAAGTTAGCTGTTGGAAAGGCTCGAAAAGGTGCTAGATTGTTTCAGTCTGCTGTCCAGTAAAAGCAGCCGCAAAAATGAGTTCGGACTGGTCCGTTTTGAGTTAGAACTGGTCCGTTTTAAGCCTTCCAACTGGTCCGTTTTTCGCATTCAGACTAGTCCATTTTGTGCATGCTTGTCCGAACTTGCTGTTGTATAAAAAAGGGAAAGCTGCATGCATGCTTGTCCGTGCGTGCAAGAGGAGAGTGCATGTGTTTGTGGGACCCGTGGTGAGCATGGTAAATGCAGAGGCATGCGTGTAGGTGGCATGTGGTGCTCTGCACTTTGACTTTGTGAGCCACCTGCATGTGTACACGCCAAGTGAGTGCCACTGCTACTCGCTGCTCCTTCTAATTTTTGCACAGGAAGCTTCGTCGTTGCTTCGTGCTGCTGCCAGTGGTCTTTGGCTCTGTCCGTGCGTGCGTTGTTGATCAGAAAAAGGAGAGATGTGCAGGGGTGCTGTGCGTGGGGCCCGCTCTTGCCCGTTGCGCTTGCCCGTTGGGGAGCGTTGCTGTTGCACGAGGATATAAGACCGAGGCTCTCAGTTTTGTTGGGCCTTCTCTCGGTCTCTGCCTCTCTGGTTTTCAATTCTCTATTCTTGCATACAGAGAACCACGAACACAAACAGCTCTCCTTCTTCCTCACTCTCACTCCCAGTGATTTGAGCTCGATTCCTGTGAGAGTTTGGGTGCTCTAGCGTCGATCTAGAGAGCTGCAAGAGATCCACCTCCCTCTCCTCTCCATTCTTAGCTGAGTGCTATTTTTCAGAGAGGATTTTGAGGGAAACCCTAGTTGCATTTGAGATTGCATATTCTTGTGGTACTAGGTGATTATTGCAATTGTGGATTTCTTATTACTCTTGGTGATTGCCGTCACCTAGACGGTTCATGGTGATTGGATTGATTGGTGAGGGGATTTGGTGATTGTGTCCACCCCCAATCAAGGTGCTATTTGTGAGGGGTTGTTGTGGTTCCCCAGCGGAGTGCTAAATTCCAACTCTAGTGGATTGCTCGTGTCATTCAACTTCTCTCCATTGGTAGGTTCTTGTGGCGCCTATTGAGAGGCTCGGTGTGTGATACCGATTAGCCACCGAACCACGTGGTGTAGAGGGACACAACGGGGACTAGCATGCCGACAAGCAAGTGAACCTCGGAAGAAAAATTAATTGTGTCATATCTTGTCTCCCGGTGAATTGAATTGATTCATATATATATGTATATATATCATTGGAATTAATTATTTGGTGATTGGCATCATCCTCTACTCTTCATCGTCGGTATTGAAATTATTTATCTCTCTTCCATACTTGCTAGTTGTATACCTTGTGTAGTAGTAGTGATAAATTGCAAGTAGAGTAACATAGCATATTTAGTTGATTTATTTTATTCTCTTGATTGCTCTCTAGTGTAAAAGTAGTGACATAGTGTTGAGCTATTTATTTATCTTGTTAGCTTTCTAACTAGATAAAGTAGAGACATAGCAATTGTGTGCCATAGAGATATTAAATTACTAGAATTGCAAATAGGTGGCTTGCCTAACATTTAGAGCTAGAGCAAACCGCATTCTAGCCTTTTATAATACTAATACTTTGCTCTAGTGAGTTTGTAGAATTTTTATTTAGGCTATTCACCCCCCCTCTAGCCAATTAGGACCTTTCATGATGCTCACTAAGTGTCATATTCTTGGCATCAACAAGGTCATATAACACCACACAAGGGCCTAAAATCAACCAAAAACTTTTATAAACTAACGATTTCCACTTGTCCTTGAAGTTTATTTGAATGTAGGAAATTGCAGGGTTTTTGAGCAAAATGACCAAAAGGACCCACCAGGAGGCGAGCACACTCACCTGGGCTCAGTTTGGGCCAAGGTGGGGTGGCGCCCACCACCCCTCACTAGCGGCCGCCAGGGGAGTGAGGCCCAAACTCCTCCCCTGCCACGTCACTGATCCAGGGGAGGCATGCCACACTCATTTGCAGCCATTGATCACTTAGGTCATTGCATCCAAGGGCCAAGAAGGGATGTCACATGGATCATGACCCAATTGCCCATGTGACGGTTATTTGGACATGCAACCGACCTTGGAACTACCCTCCCTGGAGCTCCTGGATGCCGTTGAAGCAAGGTCGGTGGATCCAACGGCCAGTGGCGGTGGCGGCCGCCACCTAGGGCTGGCGCCCGCCACCACATTCACCCCCTGACCTAACCCTAGGTCCATAAGTACCCCCCTAGGTCCCTTAGGCTATAAATAGGACCCCCCGAGCTCATTTGTACTCAGACCTCACCTCATTAGTCCCACTCTCTTGTAAGCGAAGCTCTGGTGAAGGAACACTCTAGTTGAGAGACTTAGAGTGAGAGCGAGAGTGAAGAAGAGAAGAGCTGGAGTTGTAATAGAGGATCTTCCAAGTCTCTGGTATAATTCCAAGTCTTTCTTCATTTATCTTAGTGTTCTTCTACTTTCAGCATTTACTTTAAGTTCTTTACTTATTGTTCTTGTTGAGTGCTTTCGATCATAGATAACTTAGTATTTAGTTTGTATCTAGTTTGGGTTCTTCGCTGAGTAATCAGTGCTCTAGTTTTGGACGCAAGATTAGAGTAGTATATATTAGTGTAAGCGCGGTGCTTAGACTAATTATACCTTAGTTTGTGGCTAGCCCCCCGGATAGCTGTGGTAGCAAACAGGTGGTGACAGCCCTGGGAGCCTTGAATTCCACCACATAGTTGGGTTAGTTTTTAAATCATAAACCTCGTTGTGCACGTCTGAGGTAAATAGTCCAGAGGGTGTGTACGGTTCGAAGAACTAGATAAAACCTTTATTGCTAAGTTAGTTGTGATCGTAAGTGTGTAGGAAAACATTAATCTGTTCATCGGCCAGACCCCGCCGATTTAGTTTAGTAGTAGTTAGTCTTTCTTTCTTTTCTTTTTAGTGGTAGTAGAAACCAACCCCCATTCATACATTTCGATCAACCCTGCTAGAATCACTAGTTGTTCATAGTAGTCCTGGTGTTAGTTCTGCCATAATAGCTTCCATGTGGAAATAAATACGATACTCGGTTACTCCCGGGTGAAGTGCTACAATTGACTTATTCTGTGCGCTTGCGGAAGTTACCAATAGTCATAAGAATAGTTAGTTATACTTCTTACATTAAGAAGTACCAACAAGCATTTCTGGCGCCGTTGCCGGGGATAGATTCCATAGTCTACTCCTAGTGACGACGTTAGCAAGAGTCAACAAGCATTTCTGGTGCCGTTGCCGGGGAAGCAATTGGCTAGAATTAATTCTTT
This sequence comes from Coix lacryma-jobi var. lacryma-jobi, assembly GCA_009763385.1. Taxonomy (NCBI): domain Eukaryota; kingdom Viridiplantae; phylum Streptophyta; class Magnoliopsida; order Poales; family Poaceae; genus Coix; species Coix lacryma-jobi. The sequence continues at coordinate 6,778 of VDCT01000036.1, read as the reverse complement.
GTCATTTCTATTGAATTAACCCCCATAGTTCTAGCGGGTATATATATTGTTCGTTGTTTGTGATCGTTCAAGTAGTCATGGCCGGATTCAATCTTCCGAGCGACTATCAAGAAGATCCTGAGGCCATTCTTAGGAGAGCGAGAGCCAATCTCACTCCTCCGAGGAAGAACCTGGAGTTTCGCGAAGGAGTTCATCAAGACAAGAATCCCAGTCAAAAGTGACTGACGAACCAAGCTGCTCCAACGATCAATCAACATCGACGTTGACCAAAACACTCTGTGAGTATTCCATGCCTACTCTTGCTCACATTCCAGTGTTACCTTCTACTAGTAATGTAGATTTTGAGCTTAAACCTCACCTAATACGTATGGCTCAAGCTATTGCATTTAATGGCAAACCTTCCGAGGATGCCAATGCTCACCTCCGGAATTTTCTGGAGACATGTAGTACAATTTCTATGCAAGGAGTTTCGCAGGATGCCATCAGACTTCGCCTTTTTCCATTTTCATTAGTGGAAAAAGCGAAGCAGTGGTTCCTCTTCAACTCTGACACCTGCTGACATGGGTGAGATGCGTGGATCAATTCCTCAACAAGTTCTGCCCGATAAGTCGAACTATTCTTTTCCGTAGCAAGATTTCCAACTTCGGACAGGGAGACGAAGAAACAATCACTGAAGCTTGGGAGAGACTACAAGAGTATGTTGAAAACTGTCCCCACCATGGTATGCAAGACTGGTACTTGATCCAGAGCTTCTACCATGGACTCCAGCAAGAATCTCGACAACACATTGATGCTGCCGCCGGAGGTGCATACCTCTCTCTCACTGTAGAGAAGGCAACCAAATTGATCGAGACAATGGTGGCGAATCAAGGATGGACAGAAAAATGTGCTAAAGGTATGTCTGAAATTAAGCAAGTTGATTCTGTTACCCTGCAAACTTTGGTAAAATTGCTAGAGCAAAGAATAAATGAGAAGAGAGATCGTGCTGCAAAGGAGTACTACGCCAAGCAAAGAGCCGTTTCGTCAAGTGAAGGTCAAGAAGAAATTAAGAAAGAGGATGCAAAATCCCTTCTTAATAATGGTGGCTACGGAGAACCTCCAATTCCAATGATCCAACAATGGAATAATAAAGGTATGCCTCAAACCTCCGTATTTAATTCTCCTATTGGAAAATTAGTTTCTAATCAAGGTAGAATTAATGATAGCATAAATAATAAATTAATTGAACATGATAAAATGTTAGAAGGAATTTATGCTAATCTGAAAGATTTTTCTGAAGCATTTAAGGAACAAATTAATTTTAATAAGAGATTAGAGCAAACAGTAGATAACATTAAATCTCAAATTAAATATTATGAGGAGGTAAAAGCTGTAACCACGAGAGGTGGTAAATCCACTCGTGATCCACCTCATCCTAATTTAGTTCCTAGTAGTAATACTGCTGCAGAGAAAAATATTGTTAATGTTGAAGAAGACGAAGAAGAGGAGACCCCAGCTGAACCTTCATCCAAGGTACGAACTGCTCCTCATGAATTCTATGATACACATGTATTACCTTTTCCAGATTGAAACAGAAACCGACGGAAGATGACCAATTCAAGAAATTCGTCGAGGTAATTCAAAAATTATATACATGTGCCATTTATTGACGCTATGCAGGTTCCAACTTTGCAAAATATTTGAGAGACATGCTAATAAGAAGAAACCAATTCCAAGTAGGGATGTGGTTAAATTGACCGAAGATTGCAGTGCGGTCATTTTAAACCAACTCCCAGAAAAGAAGAAGGACCCAGGAAACCCAACGATCGCATGTTCAATTGGAGAGCAGCACTTCGAGCATGCACTCTGTGATCTGGGAGCAAGCGTCAGCGTCATGCCCAAGGTAATATATGATAAATTAAATCATCATACCTTGTCCCCTACTTCTATGTGTTTGCAGCTAGCCGATCAATCGCTCCGATATCCCGCGGGAATAGCAGAGAATATTCCGGTGAAACTCCGGAATCTCTTTGTCCCGGTGGATTTCGTGGTTCTGGATATTAATCTCGACCACCGGACGCCATTGATCTTGGGACGGCCATTTCTGAGCACTGCAAAAGCCACCATTGATGTAGGAGCTGGAGAAATTCAGCTCCACATCAGTGGAAAGGAGGAGAAATTCCAGTTCACACCGCGACCGGAAAAAACCCGTCATCAAGGTTCGTCGGTGCCTACATTCATCCACAACCACCATGAAGGCGACACTAATCGGGAATCCAAAGCGGCTAACCAAGGTAAGTTAGGCTAAGGTAAGTCTTTATCCCCCATTTAAATTTTGTTTTTACTTAAGCAAATTAATTTTCTGCAAAATAGATGCTTAGTAGGGAGATTAGGTGAAGCCTAGGTGGCTTAGGGCAGCCTTAGGGGTGGCGCCCGCCACCCCATGCTGGCGCCCGCCACCCCAGGTGGCCCTTTTCCACTTAGCCAATCAACTAGACTATTATCCCTACCTCATAGACTCAAATAACACCAGGAGAGACCCATGCCTTTGCTCTTTTCAATGCACTCATTCATTCCCATGTCTCCTCCTCTCTCTTCATCTTCACTCCAACTTTTGGACACTTCTCCACTTAAAAATTCTGGTGAGGAGTGATGAGGAGAGCACAAGGTGAGAAAAGGAGTGGCTCTGAGTGGAAATTTCCCACAAAGGGGTGGCGCCCGCCACCACAGTTTCCACATTTCAGCACGAAAGTAAGTTTCCCACCATCCTTGGTATAAAGTATGACCAGGATGAAGAAGTGGTCTTTGAAATTTTCAGCCCACTTGCCCCATTTAGGAGGTTACACTCTTTTCACTTTGCACCGACCCTACCACTTTATTCCCCACTTGGAATTTCAGTGGACATTACGAGGGAAACCTCATGTGTCGGTTGCAGACAAATTTGGGCAAGGTGGGGTGGCGCCCGCCACTTATTCTTGGCGCCCGTCAGGGGGGTGAAGCCTTCAGCCTTACCCCTTCCATCCTCAGCCTATAAATACTACCCACACCCCATGCAAGTTCCTACACCTCACTCAAAACACAAAAACACCAGCTACCTTGAGCACTAGCAAGGAGTTATGGGCCCTCTCAAGAACTTCTTCACCGGCAAGAAGAAGAAGAGTAAGGGTGAGGGAAGTTCGTCAAGGGCGAACACTCACATTCGCTTTGCTGGGAGTGATGAGGAGAGTGCCGGGTGGGGTACTCCATCCACCAACGAAATGTCGGTGGATCGAAACTCTCCACCCCACACCAGGCCAGACCAACCATCCACATCCTGAGTTCGTCGATATATCATCTGGCAGAGTGATCGGGAACGGCAGGCCCGGAACATCCTCAGTGAAGGAGTTCGTTCACACCCGCCACATCGACGATGACTTGCTAAGTCGCACTGGTATGGACAATGAGTTTCTCTATATTTTTCGAACCTTGGGATGGAAGATGCATGGAAGATTAATGAGGAGGGAATCATGCCCCTCAGAATGGAATTTCTAGCCACAATGCAAATATCTGCTAATCACATAGAATTTCGGCTTTTTAATGAAGAACATACTTTAACATGGAAGCAGTTCAGCAAGAATTTAAACTTTGATGATTGATGCTTGCTGAGCTTGGAATTGCATGTACGGGATTCAATAGAAATGAATTTTGGAAAAGTATAGCTGGGAACAGAGACCCAGGCTTGCCCCGTACAAGTAATATCCACAACCCCACGCTCAGGTTCTTTCACAAATATATTAGTATCACACTCTTTCCAAGGCCTGACTTGAGACCAATTAAAAAGGCCGAAATGCTGCTGCTTTATGCTCTAGTAAACCACATAAAAGTATCACCCGCCAAGGCCATGGCGGACTACTGGTCTAAATTTAATCAACGCACTGGAAATATTGAAATGACATCATGGATAACTAGACTGGCTTTTAACATGGGTCTACTGAACGCCGCTATATACTCCTACATTCTTAGTGACCGAGACCTTTTGACCATGGAACACTTCTCGCAAGGACACCTCTTGCATGAGAACCAGGAGACCGGTGAGATTCACATGATCTACCAAGATTATGTGAATAAAATCGCTCTTCCTGACATGTCACTTTGGTTGGTGAATGCACCAACGTTACTTTTGGCCCTGGAAACCGAGGCAGAACAAAACTGCAGGTTGGCTCGAGAGAACACCATGCAGGTTCCCAGGAGGAGGACGCGAGCGCAAGTTTGACCCTTTTCATGCAGGGCAGTATGGAGGAGCAGCACACTATGGTCATTTGACACCCCCTGGCTCGCACCAAGCAGGGGGGTCGAACTGGCAGCAACCGCAACATCCGCAGTGGGGATACGGCCATGAGGCGTCCCTTCACTCATCCCAGTTGGGGAGTTCATCCCACTCTTTGGGAGGATCCACCCGGTACACTGGCCGTAGTGATGAGTTCTTCTATAGGGGAATCTCGCCACAAGCCGCTCGCCATTCGTCCTTTCACCAGGACGAGTGGATGCGCGATATGGGATATCTTCAGCACCAAATGAATGGACTCACCATGGATACTGCCGAAATCCGAAATCCGTCAGGACCTGAACGAAATGAACCAAAATTTCCAGGAAATCCGCCAGGAAACTGGTGGAGAACTGGGTAATATTTCTTCTCTCCTGCAGCAGAACTGGGACGACATGTACCGTCGTCAAGGATGGATGTAACTCAACCACGCGAACAGCCATCTTGGGGGAGGACCCTCGTCAAAGAGGTAAGTATCACTACCGTCTTTATTACTGTCAGTTTTATATTTATTTCAGTAATTTAAATTTGAGTTTTATCTTAGTTAATTTACCAGCTTAATTAAGTTAAAAAAATATAATAATAATAATAATAAATAAATAGTAATAAATGAAACGCTCTCATCATAAGTCTTTTTAATGAATAAAAATAATGTATGTCATGCATTAGAGTTATCATGGGAGAACGTATGCTAGAACTAAACTTGAGACATGAGCATTAGACTAAGTAAAGGGGAAGTAAGTTTGTACTTTGACTTGAGCAAGTCAAGTTTGTGGAGTAGTTATTTTGAAAAATTTAAAAACTTGCTCTAAGTACTTCTGTGGCAAAGAAAGTCCTACCAAAGCCAAAATAATTTTTACTCTTAGAGTAGGAGCTTCCACTTGCTGCATGTTAGTATTGAGCTAGTTAGACCTTTGTTGATAGACATGGTAGAGAAACTTGTCATATTTTTAGACCAAGGAATTCACTTGCACCCACCTATATAGTGCTATTCTTACACTGAGAATACGCACACAACATGCCTTTATTTCCATTCATTGTTAGGAATACTTCATGGCAAAATATCATGCTCCATAATGAAATCTCAGGGACATGGCTATAATCATTCAAAAAAAGAGGAGAGAAAGAGCAAGTGCTCTAGAAAGAAAATTCAAAAGAGCAAGTGCTCTAGAAAGAAAATTCAAAAGAGCAAGTGCTCTAGAAAGAAAATTCAAAAGAGCAAGTGCTCTAGAAAGAAGAGAATACCCAAAGAGCAAGTGCTCTCATTCATATCCATGATCCCACAAATGAGATAAAAATGAGAAGTGCCATGAAAGTATTAGCCACAATAAATACCACACACTTGCACATTCCTGGTCTGAACCTATGACTTGTTGCTCCTTTGCTCCATTTGTCTAACTTAGCAAAATTATGCTAGCATTGCATGCTCATTTTTATCCTACCCATTAAACCCCACATAAAGTCTTAGTGAGAGGATAATTCTTCCATTTCCACATACAAATATGAGTGATTGAGTGAGCCACAGAAGTTGCTAAGCATGCTTTCTTTTTGAACAAAATGTGCAAAAACTACACATATCTTGATTAGCAAAATAGGCAAGGGAAAGACAAACCTTCTTTCTTGCTGGTCTTTTGTTCTAATCTTGAGTGCAGGGAAGGCTACCAATTCCATGGTGATGAAATAATATGGGCATACATAACAAAAACACAGAGTTTCCAAAATTTAAGTTCATGCTTGCTCGAGGACGAGCAAGAGGTAAGCTTGGGGGAGCTTGTTGATGCTCACTAAGTGTCATATTCTTAGCATCAACAAGGTCATATAACACCACACAAGGGCCTAAAATCAACCAAAAACCTTTTATAAACTAACGATTTCCACTTGTCCTTGAAGTTTATTTGAATGTAGGAAATTGCAGGGTTTTTGAGCAAAATGACCAAAAGGACCCACCAGGAGGCGAGCACACTCACCTGGGCTCACTTTGGGCCAAGGTGGGGTGGCGCCCGCCACCCCTCACTGGCGGCCGCCAGGGGAGTGAGGCCCAAACTCCTCCCCTGCCACGTCACTGATCCAGGGGAGGCATGCCACACTCATTTGCAGCCATTGATCACTTAGGTCATTGCATCCAAGGGCCAAGAAGGGATGTCACATGGATCATGACCCAATTGCCCATGTGACGGTTATTTGGACATGCAACCGACCTTGGAACTACCTTCCTGGAGCTCCTGGATGCCGTTGAAGCAAGGTCGGTGGATCCAACGGCCAGGGGGGGTGGCGGCCGCCACCTAGGGCTGGCGCCCGCCACCACACTCACCCCCCTGACCTAACCCTAGGTCCATAAGTACCCCCTAGGTCCCTTAGGCTATAAATAGGACCCCCCGAGCTCATTTGTACTCAGACCTCACCTCACTAGTCCCACTCTCTTGTAAGCGAAGCTCTGGTGAAGGAACACTCTAGTTGAGAGACTTAGAGTGAGAGCGAGAGTGAAGAAGAGAAGAG
>VDCT01000269.1:0-18649 GCA_009763385.1 Coix lacryma-jobi var. lacryma-jobi | reverse complement strand
TTGAGCTTACTGAAGAGCTCGTCGCAAGTGAGGGTCTCATAGTTAGGTGATTCGATGATCACCTAAACCTTTGAGTCCCACACCGAACGATCAAGAGTGTGCAAAAGCTTCAAAGCTCTCTCATGATCATCGAAAGGCAACAACTCCTTGTTAGCCCTCATCCTGTTGACAATCACCTGAAAGCGAGCGAATAAACTTTCTATGCTCTCGCCAGGCATGTGTCGAAAGTTCACATACTCTTGCTTGTGCGACTCATAGAGACGGGTTTTGACTTGAGTGGTTCCCTCATGGAAACGCATGAGGGTAGCCCAAATCTCCCGAGCCGTAGCGAGGTGAGAAACGCGATCAAACTCTGTCATGCTCAAGAATGAGAAAAGAGCATTACGGGCTCAGCTATTGACATCATGCTCATCGATCTGATGCTGAGTCACACGAGCAGCCAAGACCACGTAATCAGCAGAGTTGCAAATATCCCAAATGGAAGCACCCAAACTCTGCAGATAGGCCGACACGCGTATCTTCCAATACGCATAGTTCGTCCCATCGAAAAACGGTGGTTTGCCCACGCCGCGATCCATGTCGCCTTCGGTGGATCTAGAACCGGCTAAGGTGGAAGATCCTTAACCTGCTCCGATACCAATTGAAGGACCGAAAGTGCTACCAGAAAGCGACCAGAGGGGGGGTGAATGGGAGCTTCAAATTTCTTTTCAGAAACTTGTTACCGCTGTCCCGAGAATCACCCCAAAAGCAAACCTAGAGCTTGCGAGTGTCCACCACCCTAGATGTAGGGTGGATGCTTCCAAGAAGCACAGCGGGACACTACACGTCCCAACGCAAAAACCCAAAACCAAATCCGAAGTCAGACGAACAAACTGCGGACGAAACAGTGCAGAAGAACCTGCATCGGACGCTGGCCTGCGTCCGATGGTCAGGCGTCGGAAGCTTCCCATGCAAAACCAGCAAATCTGGGACCTTACTGCATAGGCATCGGATGCTAGCTACAGTGGAGCCCTAGCATCCGATGTTCGACCCCCGGACGCGCCGATGGCAATGGACGCGTCGATGGTCAGCGTCCGATGCTCCTTAAAAACACTGTTAGATGACACGTGGCATCGGATGCTTCCGATGTGATGAACACAGCATCCGATGCTCCCGACGTCAGCGTCCGATGCCCCCGAACCTGCACTGTTCTTCCGCGGATTCAACCCAATCTCCTTCAAATAAAAACCTCTAAGGCTTAGACTTGGTATGAGGAGTTTCAAGGAAGTTAGTGAGCTATCCCAAAGAGATCATGGCTCGAACCTAACTCCAAATCGGTGAATCGGAAGAATTAGGGGCAAAAGGAGCAAAACTCGATTGAAAACGAAAATCGACCGATCTACTAGCTCGTTAGGTTAGAGAAGAATTCCTTCGGTAGAAAGATGCGCCTCACGAACTAGAACAACTCAGTTCAAACGGATTTGCAAAAGATGCAATGAGTAGAGAGATCGATCAACAGGAAAAACGTGGAGAAAAGCAACCCGCGAAGAACAACTCCAAAACGCGAATCACAACCACGAATTTGCAACCGTGTGGCTACCACACGCTACAATAGTGAGATTACGGTCTCACTTCCTCAAAATCTCATGAACACAGAGGTATGATTTTCTTCTCTGTGGATCTCAGTTCGCTACAGCAGGGAAGTGGGAGAGCAGGAAAACCTAGAAGGCAAAATAGCGAATGACTGAGATAGGATGGGAGGTGGGTGTCTCCCTCTACTTATCCTAATTCTAATTCCCACTCTGCCCCTAACTAATTACAGAGCGAACCAGCTAAACCCTAGGGTTATTCTGGACCAACTCATGGTAGGTGGTGATCCGACGGCCACGCCCACACAATAGGTAGCTTCGCCTCGATGCAACCTCACTGATTGCCGCCACGTGCCGCCACCGCTCTGCTTGTCCTTTTCTCGGACTTCGCCCCCGGTTTTGAGGCCCAAACCGGGAAACCAGTCTTCACGACCAACCCCCGGTTTTGAGGCCCAAACCGGGAAACCAGCCGTCCATCGCCTGAGTTTTGTGGCCCAAACTCAGAAACCCGCAGCGCCCAGGTTTTGAGGCCCAAACCTGGAAACCGTCCACTCGGTGGTTTTTCTGTGGCTCAACCACCAAACCGAGCCGTAGAGGGGATGCACCGCTCGTGCTCCCCATCCACCGACATGTGTCCCCAGGTCCTCGACCCAAGCAACATCGTGCCTGCAAAGTCTTCGCTCGTCGCTGTCCCAGGCTGTCAGCCACCACAGCTGATCCTCAGGCCACTGGTCCCTCAGTCCAAGCCTCACGTCCGCCCTTCGCCACTCTCGGTCCATCGGCACGGCACGTCTCTACTTGACCTTCACCTTGCCTTCGATCACTGTATCCGTGCTCGACACCTGCACAACACAAGCCAAAGAACATGCGCATTATCCCAGTTGACAATCACTCATCACTCGAGACTCGGCATACACCCATGTATCCGCAGTTTGGAGTGGACTTTTGTCGAAAGGGCTTCTTGTTCACGTTCCCACAGGAATTTTTCACGTTCCCAATTTGGGCTACCATCTCTCTAGAGATAGAAATACACATCAAAGTGGTCAGCAATGAATCTCCTGAGATTGTAAACATGAAAACCGACCGCTTTGTTTGCCACAGAAATTCTGAAATGCCAATCACTTTGAAAAGGAGATATGGAAACCCCATGGCGAGCCACCAAGGCAAGAAGCAATCGCCCAACCCACAGATTCTTCTGTCAACCGAAAAGTAAATCTTCGAAAAAACACCAAAAGGAAGAAGGAGCCATCTGGCTCAGCCAGAGGATGATGAACCGAGGAGCCAAAGAGTTGTAAAACCTCTTTTCAAAATTTTTTCCATGGGAAAAGTCCAGTTTGGCAGCAAAATCAGGAGGGAGGGATAGAGACATTGAGAAGGAGGAGCACCTGACGTCAGGGGAGAGGGGATCACCGGTGAGGATCACCGAGGATCGTCGGAGAGGAGGGTTGCCGACGGAGGAGGGAGTCGCCCGCTCTGGGCCATAACGTTTACTGATTAAATTTTATAAAAGATAAGTTGTTGTTCCAAAATAGTAGGTCGTAATGGGTCTACAAGACGCAATGTGGCTTCGAAGGAAACCTAGAAGATATATATAGTGCAACTTGTGGTGAAAGGATTCACACAAGAGAGGAAAAACACTTTAACGAGTGTTAATGCTACACAATGTTTTAGAGGTACATAAGATAGATGTAAAGACGAAATTAATTGATGGAGCCAACAGTTTTGCCATGGAAGGAAAAGAACGTTTAGGTTGTCGTCTGAAGAAATCGGCGTGGAGGTACTGGTGGTGCTTCCCGCCGCTGGCAATGTCACCATCGGGAACGAATTAGGGTTAGGACGATGGGAACGGTGGTAGTGGCTATCAACCTCATGTTTAGAGCCCTGCCTTCACCTCCTCTTTATAGTCACTATGCGACAGGGACCCACCAGCCTGCTATTGGGCTGGGCATCCCCGATCAGGCCCAGATCAGGGTCCAGTTTGGCCATTGGGCCTAATTGGTGGAGATCAATCTAACAAGACAAACAAAGAATACATTAAACATATAGATCGCTGGATGGAGCTGCACGCTAATGGATCGATTTGCATCTGCATGATGGCTGGATTGCATTGGAATTCAGATACAATATATATTTAGAATGGATCACTTGGCGTTGCATGCGCATCGGGTGACGGCTGCCGGAGCAGCCGCGGTGGCACGGGCTTGGCGGGCTTCTACGATGCCCAGTTGATGTTGTTGGAGCGGCCGCGCTGGTTGCACGACACCTGTTCCACGCGCAGCGCCGCATAGCTGATGTGGTCGGCTGCCACTCCGCCAACGTCTGCTGCGTGCAGGAACGCGTAGCTGCTGCCCATCTCCTGCTCCTCGTCGCTCTCCACCTCGGTGTTGTTTAGTTTTGACCATTATTTACAGGGCCACCTTTTCATTAGAGTTCATAACTCATTTAAGTCCCCAGTACATATAACAGGCAGATTACTATTAGTAACAACAAAGTCATGAACCCTAGTCCATATAGCCTGAGTACTACGATGATGCGGGTCGCCGTATATACAGATCAAGGCGAACATCTGATTAGTGGAACTAAGATGGCAGATGGCAAATATAGAGTGTGGTCGTGATCTACTACGTTGAAACTAATGTCAGCACTTGAAAGCAACCAAAGGCCTCCAGACTGGCCTAGTGCTGAAACTCAAAAAGCATAAATGCTTTGAAGATATGGCGTCATTATCTGTTGGGCAGTACCTGCAATGTGTACACCGATCATAAGAGCCTGAAGTATATCTTCACTCAAGAAGAGTTGAACATGAGGCAGAGAAGATGGCTTGAGTTGATAAAAGATTATGATCTCGAAGTACATTACCATCCTGGTAAGGCGAATGTGGTTGCCGATGCCCTCAGTCGCAAGTCATACTGCAACTGTCTGACGACAAAGCCCTATGATCTTTCTTTGTGCCATGCTCTTGAAAGGATGGGTATTGAGATAGTTCCGCAAGGAAGCCTGAACAATGTCAGGATAGAAACATCGGTCAAGGAACAAGTCATCGCTGCACAGAAGGATAACCCTGGGATCAAGCACATCATCGAAAAGGTCCAGACCGGTAAGGCTGATTGTTTCAGGATAGATGATGTAGGAGTTGTTTGGTTCAAGAACCGTCTAGTAGTTCCCAAAGTGCCTGAGTTGAGACAGTTGATCCTTGATGAGGCACACCTGTCTAGGTTTTCCATCCACCCCGGCAGCAACAAGATGTACCAGGATCTAAGGCAGAGATTCTGGTGGACAAAGATGAAGATTGAAATCGCTCGCTATGTCGCTCGCTGTGATACTTGTCAGAAAGTCAAAGCCGTGCACATGAAGCCTGGAGGAGAATTGCAGCCTTTATCTGTACCTGCCTGGAAGTGGGAAGATATCAGCATGGATTTTATCAATGGGCTACCCAAGACTCGGAAAGGTTTTGATTCCATTTGGGTAATCGTGGACCGACTCACCAAACAAGCTCACTTTCTGCCAGTCAAGACCAGCTATGCCGTCCCCACGTATGCCGCCTTGTACAAGAACAACATAGTGAAGCTCCATGGTATTCCCAAGACCATCATCTCAGATCGTGGTACTCAGTTTGTCGCAAAGTTCTGGAAAGCGTTCCATACCTCACTTGGAACCAAACTCTTGCATAGTACAGCATATCATCCGCAAACAGATGGACAAACTGAGCGAGTCAACCAAGTATTAGAGGATATGTTGAGAGCATGTGTGCTCACTTTCGCTGATACTTGGGATGACTGTTTGCCCTTGGCAGAGTTCTCATACAATAACAGTTATCAAGAAAGCATCAAAATGGCACCCTTTGAAGCGCTGTATGGTCGTCGTTGTCGTACACCCCTCAGTTGGTCTGAGCCCGGAGAAAGAGAATTCTTTGGAGTTGACCTAGTCAAAGATATGGAAGAGAAAGTCAAGCAGATACAAGAGAACATGAAGATTGCCCAATCCCGACAAAAGAGTTATGCTGACAAGAGACGTCGACCTCTGAAGTTTCAAGTTGGAGATTACGTATATCTCAAGGTCTCACCAACCAAAGGAGTCACTCGTTTTGGAGTCAAGGGAAAGTTAGCACCCCGCTACATTGGTCCGTTTGAGATTTTGGAATGTTGTGGCAAGGTAGCTTACAAGCTGAAGTTGCCCGATCATCTCTCTGCTGTCCACAATGTTTTCCATGTCTCCCAACTCAAGAAGTGCCTCCGAGTACCAGAACATGTCGTGGAAGTTGAAGGTGTCGAGCTAGAGCCTGATCTATCCTACTCGGAATATCCAGTTCGCGTGTTGGATCACAAAGATCGAGTTACTCGAAGAACTACCACAAGGTGGTACAAAATCCAGTGGAACCAGCACTCTGAAGAAGAAGCTACTTGGGAATCTGAAGACTTCTTGGCAAAGAACTATCCCGACTTTCTCGAATCCCTGTCTATGTAAAGTTTTGCCTTTATCCCTTCTTTGTCCTTTCTTAAGACGCAGAATCTCGGGGCGAGATTTCTTTAAGGGGGGAAGGCTGTAACACCTCTGGTGTTTAAGCATGTAATTAACTTGACATATCATCATTAGCATCATTAATCATCTTGATCATGATTTCATGTGTATGCATTTGCTTAGTGTACCATTTTATGTGATGTACCTCTATTGCAAAAACCCTTATTAGCCCACTTCTTCCTATAGGGGCAAAATGGTAATTTCACCTCTGTGCCTAGTTCTATGTAATTCTTGTTCAAATTTAGTGCCCTGATGTTTGTTGCTTTGATCAAAGTTCAAAAATCAGATTTGATTTGATTTTCCTTTTGCAAAACCCTAAAATCCCAAATCCTGGATTTATTCCCTTTTTGATAACTTTTTCAAAATTCAAAATTTTGAGTTGGTTCAAAAAGCAAAGTTGTGAATCTGACCTAGAGGAACAACTTTGGTATTTACAGATTTCCATGTTTCTATATAAAATTTGAAGTAATTTCAAATTCGTTCAAATTCCAGTTTTTGTCCCCTTTTCAGTTTTAAAAAGTTATTCAAAAACTATTGAGTTTCAGAAAAAGTGTATATTAGCAAAGTTATAGGTTTTGTCAAATGGAACAACTTTCATATTGGAAGATTTTCAAGTTTCAGTTTGAAATCCAGAGTAATTTTGATTTGAATCAAGTTTGAAAAAGTGTCCCCTTTTCTGTTTTTGAATATAGTTCAAAAACTATTTGGAATTTGAAAATGTTCATATTGACAAAGTTGTAGATCTCGTTTTTCTGAGCAACTTTGGTATTTTGAGTTTTTGTCGCACAGTTCAAATTTTGGGAGAATTTTGCAAAATACAAAATCTGCTCAAAGTCAAAAGCTAGGGCATAGCCCTGTTCATCTTCCCAGGCGAGCCAGGGGGGCCCGGCCGCGCGCCCTCGCCGGAGTCGCGTGCCGCCGCGTGTCCGAAGCTCCTTCGGCCAAACCGACTCCACGCCGATGCTCAGCACTCGATTGCGCACGCGAACCGTCTCCAGCTGACTTTGTTCCCGTCCCCTACCGCCCGCAGTGCGTCGCCGCCACGCGTTCGCCGCCGGTGAGCCGTGCGCCCGGCCCCTGCGTGCCAAACCGCTGACCTCCGGGTGTGCAATCGATTGCGCACGCGTCGAGCGATCTTATCCGCCCCCGCGCGCGTCTCGCCAGCCTCTCGCCGCGGCTATAAGAGCCCCGCCGAGCCGGCCGGAGCAAAACCCAACCCCGCCACCGTGGCCAGAGCAAACCCGAGCCTCCGCTTCTCTCCCAGCTAGCCCAGAAGCTCCGCCAAGTCCTTGCGCAGCTTCACCACCCCTCAATTTGGTCGCTACCGCCTCCATTCGCCCGGCGTAGCTCGTCGTTGTCATCTCCGGCGAGAATCCCGTCGAGGTCGGGATCGTGAAATACTCCTTCTCCGGCCTTGATCATCCTCCACTGACCCCCGCATCACCTTCCTTGCTCCTTTGCATCTCTGACTGACCCCTTGTGGTCGCTTGTGTCGCACAGGAACGCTGAGTCGACGATCACCGCCGTCCGCCGTCCGCCGGTCACCGTCGAACTCACCCCTCCGTTCATCCCCTCACCTCGCCGAGCCCCGCAATCGACGCCGGTGAGCTCCCTGTTGCTTCCCGTACCCTCGGTTTCGCCGCGGAGCGCCCGCAATGGCCGGCGCAGCAGCGCCGCCGCCGTCCGGCCGCCGGCAAACGCGGGAAGGAGAAGAACAGTGCCGTTTTTTCTTTTTCTCCAAACATGTGAATAGTGTTCAAATTTCATCTTTTTGTATGATTTTCTGTGTGCATCCAAAAATGCTGAAATTTTTGTGGTAGACTCTTTATGCTCTGGAGTATTTTATAAAAATATAAAACTTGACTTTTCTGCAAAAATTTGAAAATGAAAAATCTCCCTTTTAATTAATAAATGAAGGTTTTGGTATTTTTGGAGAGTGATTTATAACTCCAAAAATCATGAGACAAATTTTTGTGAGCTTCTTATGCCATGTTTAGTCTCTGGTATAATTTTGAAGTCTTTTGGAACAAGTTGATTTTTGAGCTTTTATTTTAATTCCTAAATAGTACCTTTTGTTAATTAATGTCTAGATTTAATTGAGCACCTTAATGACCTCCAAAAATTATGAAATTTGTTTTGCCATCTATCTACACCATGATGAACTTATATGATTAATTTGGTAATTTTTGGAGCAACTTCATAAAATGACCTTTTTAATTAATTTAGGAAAATAGAAAAAATGATTAGGGTTGGTAATAAGTGTTGATGATGTGATCTTTGGATTGATTGATGTTCATAGACCCCTACCCTTTGGTCTATGATGGTTGTGATGTTATGATTGGTTGATGCTTAGAATAATTATAATAAGGACCAGTTTAATTAATATTGCTTAAGGAAGAAATAGTTACCTTTTATGCTCAACCTAGATTTCGATCATGCCTTGTTTTAGAGTAATCTAGAATCAGTGGAATTGTCTTGCACCATAAGTCCATATCATCATTCTCATGAGCATTCATCATTGCATCCGTATAGTTGACGAAGAAGGACCTGAAGTCGAGGTAGCCACCGAAGGATCTGTCCCCGAGGCGACCCCGAGCTCCAACACCTACTCCAACCCCGAGTCCGTCCTTTTTGCCACTCAAGGCAAGCCCCGGTGCATTTAACCCCTTTCCTTGAATTTTATAAAATGTTTCCTTAAATGCTTTTGAGTTAAATTATTGCATTAGGTTTATAGGAGTTGTGTGCTATCCTAATTGATGCACTATCCACCTTGACCACTGAAACACCCGATACCTGCTTTTCAAAAGGTATTTGAAAAATGCTTAGCAATGCTATTAAATAGATTTGCAATAAAAATGCCAATTTCAAAAGTGTGATCACTTAAGAATCTTTATGGGATTTTGGCTTTACTCCCACTATTGGCTAAGTATCTGATCCGTATTTAGTCAATGGGAAGGAGAGGTTGTCCTTGCGTACGGTGCCGTCATGTTGTAGTCCGGGACTCAACAGTTGACACCGACCGGGACAGGGTTGAAAAACCGACAGGACCTGTACTCTTGGGTTAGAGTCCCGAGGTGCTTGTCGCTGGCGGAAAAATGTAGGGACCATCCGTATGGGGGCCTGCTGGTCAAGACTTGTAACTATTCACATACTACGGAAAGCTCTGGCTCCGAGAAATCCATTATTGGACCGACAACCGCGCACTGGGAGTGGAGAGATGGCGGAAGTAGCATGTACCCACGTGGGTTAGAGTCCCGGATTGGAGTGGTGTACTGTACTTCCGGGTGGCGTAGGACCGGGCCCAATCTTGGAGGAATCGTGGTAGACGAGTTGGCATATGCAAGCTTGGGTGCTACATATGCAGTGTGGATAGGGATCCTCAGCTGAGTATTATTTATCCGGATTAACGTTGCTCCTCGGTTATGGAGACTTGGTCCACTGACTGTCAACGGAGAGTGGTTCTCAACTAGGAATGTTTTGAAATGTAAAATGAATCATGAACGATGAAGAATTGAGGAACACTGAATCTTTCAAAAATAAAATAAGGTTTACAAAATGCTTTTCTGCAAAATACTTGATCTTGCTAAAGCCTTACCTTGACTACCCTAAGCTTTCATTCCTGAGTCTTCTCCCTTTTTCTTTAGTCGGGTAAGTCTTGTTGAGTATCTTTGTACTCAGGGTTTTATTACCCATGTTGCAGGTATGGCAGATTCCTCAGTATGCCTTGGACCCTGCTGTGTGACTGTTGTTCAGGAAGAGGCCGATGAGGCCGATGAGTAATTATTCACCCTCGGGCTGGGTGAAGTATCTTTACTCTTCAGTTGTTGTCATATGCTACTCTGCCAACTCTATCTATTGGAACTATGGTCTGTAATAACTTCACTTTAATTTTAGGTTGAACCCTGGTTTGTAAAACTATTGTTATCTAAGACTTCCGCTATTTACTCCGATGTTATTTGTCAAAATGTTAAAGAGATTGTAACTGAATTGTGAGATGATCCTGCGGACAACGGGCACTGATGTAGCCCAGTAGCGGAACCGGTCTTAATCTCTTGGCTGTACGGATCGACTGTCAGTGATTGACGGTGATCAGTGGGCCATGGGATTAGGGCCGTTACGTTACAACCTTCACCTTGCCCTTGATCACTGTATCCGTGCTCGACACCTGCACAACACAAGCCAAAGAACATGCGCATCAAACCCGTTGACAATCACTCATCACTCGAGACTCGACATACACCCATGTATCTGCATCTCTTACTTTAGTCGATCTTGGCTAGTTATCGGCTCTATTAGCTCTGGCAATCTAATAGATTCATTAAGTTATCGATATAGTTCATGCTTTGAAATGTTTTCTTTTGTTTCGACAATATCTTGCCCAATCAAGATTGACAAACTAGCTTAAGTTTAAAAGATATTTAGTTTCAGCTATCCAAAGTCCTTTCATACTTACGTCAAGGGAAATAGCCGATCTATACTCTTCATCGACTATTTTGTAAATCTGGTGTGCGTTCGAGATATCTGTTTCAAACTATGTTTTAATCTAAGAGTGGGTAGATTTGGTTTAACATGATTATTATGGTTGTATTTCTGAACCCCACTGATATGCATGTTAGGGTAAGTGTACTTGATCCTGGATCAGATCATAGTTCTGACAGATAGATCTTATCCGTGCTTCATGAACCCTGTATCGGCTAAAATAGCTGATCCAGTTATACTTTCTTCATAATGTATACGTTTAGATAGTCTAAAGCTAGTAGATTTGTTAGTCGTATCGGACGTAATCTAACTTGGTCATCATTATGGCTGCATGGAGACACCCCCACTATTGATGTTCAAGTTATTTTGTCGACCTATTTGTTATTATGGCTGCATGGAGACACCCCACTGTTAACAAATAGAATTGCCGATACGATTAGCCGATCTATTGGTTTTATGTCGTCTAACGTATACATAGATCTTTATATTCATAACACGCTAAGCTTTTTGGCTGTTATTTTATTAATGTCTTTCTTTATACTTGTTTTGCTTTAAATGATGTCAATATCTTAATCTCTTTTTGGGAGTTGACTTTCTAGTCAAAATCCTATGATAATGGCTATATCGGAGCCGCATAATTTGGAATTGTCTGGTATCAAACCGGCAGGTTCCACGATTTGACATCTTTTTCCTCATCTTGTCAATTGCAGGTCAAATCGACTGGCACGTCCTGAGGTCGTTCTCACCAAAAGTTGGTACCGCTATCCTTTGAAGGTCCAGGAGGTCAAGACCTTACTTCTGCACGGCTTCTGAGGACCGTGGTCGAGTGTGTTGACGCCTTGTCCAAATTTCTTGTCAACAACATTTTTTTTATCACAAACGGCTAATATATTATTAACAGCAAAGCGTTGTGGAGATGAGTACATCTGGAACTGAAAGTTCCTGGAGAACATTGAGTACAGGGCACTGCTCTTGATGGGTAGTGGAAGAGCAAGTCCATTGAGGATGGACTACTGAGAGTCTAAGCGCCTGAGTTGCAAGACTGTGCGCCGTTGAGTTTGAAGACCTACGAATCTTCCGAATGGTAGTTGCGCCTGAATCTGCAAAGTTCCTGTAGACCTGCGTAAATGGCTTGATCCGCCAATCCGGGGGGTGTGTGACATTTTCCTGGTTAAGGAAAAGCACCAACTGCTGGCAATCTGAAAGAATGAAGGTGTTGTGTGCCTGGAGATGGTGTACGAGTTGTGCCGCTAAGGCGGCAGTAGCGGCTTCCGCCATGAGCACGGAGGAGACCTGTGCAATGCGCGCCTTGACAAATATTTTGGTCGGTGGTTGTGCCTGCACATTAATGAAGAAAAGTCCAATACCTGCGGGTCTGATGATGAACTGGTGGTTTTGATCCGGCAGTGTAGAGGCATCAACATAGCATGTGGGTCCTGTCAAAGAAGCTGGAATAGCAACAGAAAGATTTGATATGTTAAGAGAATGAACTGCATCTCCAATAGGTTGAGTAGGATTCTGTAGAATCTGTTGATGGAGCGTTAGGGTAGCTGCGTCTGTATATGCCTTGACTGCACTATGGACTTGGTTCGGAGTCCATGTTTTTCTCTGAAAACGATTGTCATTTCGTGCTTTCCACAAATACCACAGAGTAATGAAAATTCTATTGAATAAGTCATCAGGAGTAGCATCAGTAATGATAGAAATTAAAATATGTTGGACTCCATCATTTTCCTGTGGTAAATCATTTGGTCTTAGGGCAGGGTTGGAAGAGAACCAAACTGTTCTAGGTAAATGGCAGTAAAAGAAAAGATGTGCATCATTTTCTATCTCACCACAAACAGTACAATTTTGGTTGATATTAATATTATTTGTATACCTTGCTGCCCTGTCTCCCGTAGCAATAGCCCTTCTGATGAGTCTCCAGGCAAAGGCTTTGATCAGAGGTGGGAGGTTAGGAGCCTTCCATACCCTCTGGAGAAGTGAGTTGGCTTGTGGTGTTATGCTCCTAGATCCTGAAACTGGAAGTTGAATCATTTGTTGGTTAGAAAGGTACTTGTAGATTTCTTTGGTGGTGCAGACTCCATTTTTGGTTGTCTTCCATCTTAATATATCTTCCTGGAGATCCTGCTGGTTAGTGGGCATAATCTTTGTTTGAATGATAGCATTAGTGGCTTGATTATCAAAGACAGATGAAATGAGAGGTTCATGCCAGGTTTTAGTTTGAGTGTGAAATAAGTCTACCACTGTAGCCGGCAAGGGAGATTGAGTGGCAGGCAGATTGATGTGATCATGAATATTATTCCAGATAGGGCACCAAGGAGTAGACCAGATTGAACTGTTACCACTGTGGATTTGGAGAATGGAGTTGGCCGCCAGTTCTTGTTTAACCTGTAAAATTGAGGACCAAAAAACTGATCTGGGACCAGTAGTTCCTGCATTCCAGAAAGAAGTGTTGTGAAAATATTTAGCCTTAAGAATTTCTGAGAGGAATTGGTCTTTTTTAGTAGCTACATTCCAAGCAGCCTGCATAATTAGACTTTTATTAATGGTGGGAAGATCTCTGATCCCCAAACCCCCATTTTCTTTTGGTTGGCACATGTCTTCCCAAGATCTGAAAGCAATAGGGTTAGTGGCATTTTCTTCCTGTACTCCAGCCCACCAGAACCTTCTGATGATGGCAGTAAGCTGCCCTATAAAAGTTTTTGAGAAAAGGACTATTGACATGTAATAAATGGGAATGGAAGCTAAAACAGATTTTATATAAGTGAGGCGCCCTGCATGATTGAGAGTGTTAGCTTTGACAGTGGTTAATTTTCCCCTAAACTTTGTTTGAATGAAATTGTAGGCTTTGTTTCTGTCACTGTGAGAGAACAGAATGGGGTGACCTAGATGCATGGTATTAGGGAGAAGATCAGAAACAGCAAAAATATCCCTAATGCAGGCTCTAATGTTTGGAGGCACTTTTTTACAAAATAAGATGGAAGATTTCTGCAGATTAGGAGTTTGGCCTGAGATGGTGCAAAAATTATTTAACACATTTTTAATGATATTGGCCTCATGATGGGAAGCATGTCCACAAATAATAAGATCATGAGCAAACATAAGAGAGTGGATGGGGGTATGGTTGGGGCCTAGAGAAATACCAGTGAGCTGATTATTTTGTAGCTGCTGTTGAAGGCTTTTAGAAAGTTCATTGATAGCCAGAACAAATATTAGTATCTATGATACTCTGGGCTTAAGAAAATTATCAAAGCGATGCATAATGAATTAGAAATGTATCGAGTACTGACATCAAAAAGTATGTACCAATACTAGTCTTAATAACATCATTAACTTATACTTTATTTGGTCTGAGAAAAGTATTAACTAGTACTTGATTTTGAAAAAGTATCAACTGGTACGTACTAAAGTCCGTAGTGTGACGGAAATATTGAACTCAAACGATCAAGTGATACCCAGGCCGGCCCAGGCGACCCACCTCGCATGCCGTCTCCTGCTTGCCTCCCAAACTCGGTGGGTCATCGCCGTCGATGGCCGTCTCGCGACCTGGCCAACATTCGACACTGCCTCGCTCCCGCGACGCCGTGTCTGCCGGCGACGTCCCACGGCGAGACACGTCGATCTGTTGCCGCACTGTTGCGGGTGCCGCTGCAGCGTCGGCAAGGCCGCAAGGGACGAGCGACGATGAACTAGATGACGAAGCAGATACGACAGCATATAGATTTAATTTATTTGAATGGAACTCGTACCTATCTTAGCTAGCGATTGCAACGGAGGGATAATAATGATTAAAAAAATCATTTAATGGTATATCAATGTATAATACGGGATGGGCATGCACGACAGATTGTGTACATGTCTATCGTGCTTAGTCTTTCATGAGTCGGACCCGCTAAGAAAATTTGGATGCGTGGCCACTAAGAAAAGCTGTTTTTCAGAGAAGGAAGTATCTGTTGTGGTATTGCAGATATAACTGACATGCTTCCAACATATTTAATTAAATTAAATAACTGAATTCCAAATATAAACAACAATCTACTCAGAGCATAGCCAAAAATAATTATGATATAGAAGAACAATATCAGGTCTAAAACTTGTACAAAATAAATACAGCTACTCTGATCTATATCAATAACTATAATAGCCAGTAGATGAAGAAGACAGATTAACCACGTAAACATAATTTATTTATTTATAATTGCTCTAAAAGTAGCGGGTTGGTGCACTAGGTAGCCTTCCAACGTCAGTGGTGATTACTGATCCTGGACTAATGTGGCAGTCCTACTTACCAATAAATTTAGATTCTAGATCAAAAATTAGATGCCAAGAAACATAGCAATATAACCGTGAAGCAAAGTACTGAATATTAAAATAAGATAGTAACTAAGAGGTTATATGCTCACAGGATAATTAAACAGATCAGCAGGTAATCAGTTCAACAATAGAGAGATAAGTCCTTAGACAAATAATTTAACAATGCTGAATAATCAACACTCTAGAACCAACGACTGTCACGTTGTCTCACTACACCGCTTGTATCATCGAGTAATAAATTAATCCGTCCAACAGTGCAATCACACTCAAGTTACAAGAACTAGCAGATTGCACAAATATACATATTTATGAACTGTAAACCGAGAAAGGCTACGGGTAACTCACAGCACGTAGATTGTCTACGTGGGAAGACAAGCTCAAGCGAACACGAAGTTCTGTCCTAGAAAACTAATTCCGCTGCGCCGCTCACGTCCAAGCCTGCACGATGGATGGAAGATGGAGATACTAGAGCCGCTGTCGGAGCCGTGGGAGACGTCCACGGCCCCAACCCGAGGAGCAGAGGTACACCGCGCAACAGGGAGCCCAAATACCGGGCCAAGATCGACAACAACCAGAACACAGTTGCACAACACCACACATGCACTTGCACAACAGCAGCAGCAGTACGCCACCGGTCAGAACCAGCGGCGCACACCACAGTACCACCACCAGACAGTTGCACAACACCACACAGGCGCTTGCACAACAGCAGCAGCACGCCACTGTCGAAACGACCACGGCACACGCACGAAGACGCTGTCCAGACAAGGTCGTTCACCACACGAACAGCACACCTCACGCCCGGTAACACACGAACAGCACGACGGACGACGGTAGGCGAGTGAGCGTGTACACCCTAGCTTGCGAGGAGGAATATCTAGTGCGTCACTGGTGCTACCACCGACCAATCGAACCTCAGGGGAGCAGCAGCCGGACCTCCAATAGAGCAAATCGCACAGATCGAGTGGATCAGAGAGAGGTGCAGAGCAACTGCAGTTTCAGTCTGCGTTTAGGTATAGGGAAAAACAAGATGAAGCACACCCATTTGAACGAGTGGAGGAGCGTCGAGGCGTCGCGCGGACGACCGTGTCGTGCGGCTGGATGCGCGCACCACGGGCGGGCGAGCGCTGAACGCCGCCGCCGCACCGGGCGATCCGCCCTTTCCTCCCATCCGCTCGTTCGAGAGGGACTCAGTCCTTCCTCCGTGCGTCACGAGGGCAATGGATAAGGACAACAGCTTCCGGCTGGGCTGCTTGGCCGAATGGGCCTTGGGTGGCCTGGCCGGTTAGCTCTGTCTCCCTTTTTTTTGAATCATTATTCATCTCTCCACTTTCCAATAAGAAAATAAAAGGGAATAACCCTTAAATCAACAATAGTATCTACTCTCTATGAGTATGAAAAATTTACCGAATTGCTATAGCTCACTCGTGTGTTTTTTTGTCATCTGAGCACATAGTTTTTCTGTTCATTGGATGTGCATCGTGTGTCTCCTGTCACCGTGCTTCAGTCTCTGATTTGGATGGCCCACCTTGGCTACTGTTCAAATTGGGAGACATACTCATTCCGTTTGTGAGCATTTCATTTCCCATTCTCTCTTCCACGTGATGCTCTCCTCTGCCCCGCGACGCGCACCCGGCGATTCAATCGGCGCTGCAGCGATTTGCTCCGGCGAACTCGCGCTTCCCTGACGCGGAGTGCTTCCAAAGATGCGTACTCGATCCTGTTTCGTAATGTGGAGTAGATTTCGTGGATCTGTACTTTGTTTAGGTCAGAGGGATGGGGATTTGAGTGAGGGATTTTGGAATGTAAGCAGACGACGAGGATCGATGGGGTAGGAGATGGGAGGACCAGCACCTACGATGATGTCGCATCTCCTCGCAGCACAGAGAAGCTGTTCGTGGCGCAGCAGCTGACCCGCCTCGGCGTCAACATAATCGAGGTGGGCTTCCCAGCCTCTTCCCCCGACGACCTCGAAGTTATGCACTCCATCGTCATCGAGGTTGGCAGCCCGACAGAGGACGACCCCCATGTGCTCGTCATCTGTGGCCTCTCGCGCTTCAACAGGAGGTACAACGGCGCCGCTTGGGAGGCCGTCAGGCACGCATGCAGGCCCAAGATCAGCGAGATCCACATGCAGGTCATCTCTATTGCCATGGAGATGGCAGCACATGCATGCAGCCTTAGGTGCCTCGATGTGGAATTCATCCCTGAGGATGCCAGCAGGTATGGCTCTTTATTACAGTTGGGGAACACTAGTATTTGCATATTCCATTGATTGTTCAATGTCTATAGCTGTTTTTCTTAGTATAGGCATATAAGAAGTAATGGTCCAAGTATTTGGTACATGAAACTGTAATCTGATCTAAAACTTTCAGCCTATGTAACTCAAGTTCTCAAAACCATCCACTAATTTATTGTGCAGTTTGCACCAAAGGGTCAATTTAGTGGAACTCAGTTGACTGTGGTTTAGACTTGTAAATAAATACTGAGCTGTGAGCTTCTTCTAGTTTCAATAGTAGCACCCCTTGGTGGGAAAGAATACAGAATTACTTTATAGTTACATATTACTATATTTACAATGATTTGTTCAAAATATATTTTTGTCAGATGATGTAAATTTATATCTTTGTTCATGTAATATGTTATTTGAATATTTAGTGTAACACTTCTGGTTGTAGGGATTGTTTGAATTGACTTGATTTGATCGTGTGATTTTTGGCAGAGGATATATGGCGCTGCTTTGTGTTGTTCGTTGTGGGATTGGTTACCGGGTGATCTGATTCATTGCGATTTCATCTCGATTTGTAGGTTTGTCTATAGTTCTGAGTTACATCCCTCTGCCCCACGCATTTGGCCATTGGGATAGTCATCCCACGATTGGATCTCCATTTGTTTGGGTTCTAAAGCCAGTTCGTTTAGCAACCCTAGCTACTTTTGTTAGATTTTTTCTTTCAATAGCGCGTGGGGAAATCTGATGCAAGGCAATGTGCCCATTAATGTAGTAGAATGTTTTTTTTATAATTATAAGGCACCTAGCGAACATAAGGGTGTTGGGTGCACTCTCATACGACTCATCCATCCTTGGAACCTGATGAAATGCTCAAATGCAAGCCTCACTTGAGAAGGTGTAGAAGTTCAGAAGTGCTGAATGACTAAAATTGATTGGCTCGGATTGCTTCCAAGCTGCCAACATATTTGTCATCCTTGTAGATGATGGCATAACATTTGACAAAATGCTAGACTTGGAGTCTCTATTATCCATAGAAATTATTTGTTACATATGATTTTTAAATGATAAATCTGGCATATATGTTTATTGTTTGCTAGGCTTCCAATGTTAGCACATGTTATTTGTTACCGAAAATCCATAACTTTTCCTATTGAATAGTCGCCTGAAATCATTCTTCTGTTCAGGCGATGTGTTGGCTATTGATCTGTTGTCAAGATCTGCAACATGGGAGCTGTTGATACTGCTGCAGCGGCACCATAGTGGCCACATTGCTCATGATCCAGCTCACCAATGGCGTCTCCTCTGGCATCGGGCCCTCCCTCCGTGGCTACGGAAGCTACAACAAGCACGTCGCCACCATCGTCCTCCTCTGGGACAGCTATGCAGCGCTCCACGCAGCTCAACACTACACAAGTCGCATTGACCTCACAGGCCTCCACACTTGTGTCTGCACCACCAACGAGCTCCTCCAGATGCTCCGTCGTGCCATGTAGGACAATTACAGCTGGGACCTCTGGTGTGTGATTCATCCCTGTTC
>VDCT01000268.1:0-16845 GCA_009763385.1 Coix lacryma-jobi var. lacryma-jobi | reverse complement strand
GGTTAATTACAGTTAAACACCAGGGGTGTTACAGTCTTTCGGTTAGATCCTGCTGTCTGGGTGCCCTGATAGGGGGTCCGAGTCAAAAAACGACAAAACGCCCCCCTCTCCTCTCTCTCTCTCTCTCTCTCTCTCTCTCTCCCTCCCTCCCTCATCCTCTCTACTGCCGCGGCCGAGCGGAGCTCGCGTGCGGCGGCCATGGCGGCCACGGCGGAGCTCGCGTGCGCCGGCCATGGCGGCCGCGGCGGTGCTCGCGCGCGCGGCCATGGAGAAGTGGAGATGGGTCGGCGGGAGGAGCAGAGCGGGGTGAGGGGAGAGAGAGGGGGGCATTTTGGTCTTTTCTGGCTCGGACTCACCTGTCAGGGTGCCCAAATGGCAGAATCTAACAGAAATCTAGACGGAGTGGCATGTGGGTAAAAATGAAGATGAGATTGGATATACAGGCGCTTTTTAATCTTTCAGGGACCTAAGGGTTGGGGCCATTTTTTATAATGACATACATGTAAAATCCTCCCCTCCATTCCCTTGTCCTGCCCCCTTCCTGCTCCTCCCTTCCATGACCGGCAAGGGTAGAGTAGGCAGCTGCGGCACCAGAGAAGGCAGCGAGCACCAGCAGCCCTTCCCTAGCGCTCCCTGCTTCTCCTCCCTTTTTCCCTCCCTCTCTACGCTCCAGCAGGAACGGAGCCTCCTTTGGAAACCTCCATCCATGGGGTTAGCCCGGCGTTTTCCAGGCAGACACGCCACGCGGAATTTAGCCCCAAGGCAAACTATCCTGGCCTTTGGAAGTCCGTGCGGAGGGGACGAGCGTCCCGATCCACGCCGTTTCCCTAGGGCGTCGCCTCCCCATTTCTAGGTCAGCCTGGGCATTCGCTTAAGCGAAACCGATCGGTTCGGTTCTTCTGTTTCATACAAAATTCGGTTATCTAAAATTAGAACCGATCGATTCCTCTGAAATGCTAGAACTGAGACAATTCGGTCTCGGTTAATTCGGTTCAGTTTCGGTTAGAACCGAATTAACCGAGCCATCCAACAATACATACATACATGCACAAAATTCGAACACAAGAAAAAATAAAGAAAAATCATATGAGAACACCACAGCCTCGCTCCTGGACTACTCCGCTGCCGCGTCGTCGCTGTTGCACAGATGCACATGTCCTCGCGACCGCTGGTTAGCAGAGGAGCACCGCTACGCCAGCGTCGGGCAGGGGAAGGACTGAAGGAGCAGTGCGCCGCCTCGTCGGGGCCAAGGAAGTTGCAGGGCGCCGCCTTGTCGGGGCTTTGGGTAGGGAAGGAGTAGTCCGCCGCCTCGTCGGGGATAGGGAAGTTGCAGGGCGCTGCCTCGTCGGGGCTGGGAAGGAGCAGGGTGCCATTGCTCCATACCAGAGAAGGAGCAGCTGAGTAGGGGCGTCCCTTTTGCAGTCGTGGGAGGAGCAGGGGTGGGGCCGTTAGAGGGAAGGAGAAGAACGTGCAGGGAGAGGAGGCACGCTCAACTGCATCGGCCGGAGAGGTGCCATGACCCGTGAGGGGGAGGGGAGGGGCGCTCGGTGAGGTGTGTGCGTGAATGAGGCCTCCTCGTGTGGGTGTGCGGGGGCTGGGAGGGAGGAGTGGAGAGGAGTAGGGTTCTGAGAGGTGTTTATATAGTAAGGCCTGTTGGGCCAGGCCTTTTCGTTCTGCTTATTGGGCCTCCTTTATTTCGGTTATTTTGGTTAACCGAGCTCAAGAATTGAATTGACCGGACTTATTTTGGTTATTTGGAATAAGGAACCGAACTAGGAACCGAAATATTCGGTTTCAGTTATTTTGGTTTCGGTTCCAGTTAGTTCGGTTCGGTTCTCGATTCTTGGTTTTTTGTGCCGAGGGTGATTTCTAGGGTCCAGGCGTGACGCGAGACAATGCTCGCGAGCCGTAACGAACACACCACCGCCCTGGCGTGCATCGCCGCCACCATCACCACCTCGATCCCCTCCGTAATCGTCATGTCAGTCGCCTCCTCCGTTCGCACCTCGGTTGTCATTGGCGTCGGTCACATCCGGGCCGACATCTTCATCCCCAGATCTGGCATCTTCACCTCGATTGGCTCCACCATCGGTCGCCGTCCTCACTTCAATGCCGCCGTCATCAGTCGCCCGCCTGTTGTGATACAACACGTCAGCCTCGAGAAGGTATTTTCGTTCCCCTCCTAGCCCCTTTTTAGCACATGGTTTTTTGATCAATCTAGACTTGCAGCAATACTTCGATCTGTCGATAATGCAAGAACTAGTCCTTGTACTACGAGATCTAAGTGCTTTGTGCCCTTTTCTAGATCTATACCTGATTCTCTTGATTGATCTAGACTTTCAGCAGATCATGAATTCGTCTGTGCAAGTACTGGTACTTGTACTCCCACATCTAGATGTTGTGCCTTTCGTGCAGGAACTAGTGCATCCAGGGAGTTATTTGTGCACTACTGCTAATCACTTGAGCTAGATGGGGCCTCTGCACTGACAAATTGTAGTACAAGATCACAAGCAGTAGTTTTATCACTATGATGCATGGATTAGGATATCAACTATTGTAACAGATTTATGTTGGCAATCATTGTTAATTTAAGATTAGCAGTAGTTTTCATTTTATCTGTCAATGCTTTGTGCCTTTCCTGTATAATTCATATGTCCATGTATCACAATTGACTGACAACACTGTCTTTTGTTTTGATAGTCAAAGAAGAAAAGGGAGCCCAAGGAGGAGACATTGAAATTCATTCAAAGTTTGCATCTTGACATGTGATCAATTTCCATTGACTAATTTCAATTAGTTTTATGTCTGAAATCAGGAGATGCTTTTTCAGTACCATTGAGCAATGGCAAGCGATGCTTCATATGGTATTTTAGTACGTTGTGGAACCACTGTCTGGTGGAACAATCTAGTGTATCAGGACTAGGTTTAGTGGCCGTAGGACTTTTTAGTGATGTAAGATTGCCCATTTAAGGTTGCAGCAAGTATGTGTTGATTTTATGTCTGTTCTCCTTGCTTTAGTTTTTCCAACTGAAGGATCCGGAATTTAGATTGCAAGTATTCTGCTATTCTAAATGCTCTCAATAGGCTATTTGGTTCTATTAAGTTTTAAGATTGAAAACAACTAATTATGAAACCTTATTTTCACTTTGAGCCTGAGAGGACAGCTTACCCTCAATTGATAAGCACTTTGTGTTTGTTCTTTGCCTATTAGAACATTTGGCTGGAATCACCTGAATTAAAATTTTAATGGTAGATTTAGCCTTGTTTTCCCGTAAAAAAGAGGTGTTGATATGTGGTTATGCCAGAACTTATCAGTGTTAATTCAAGTGGGGATTTAGTAAAATAGATCTTTCTTATGGTTAGGTTCGTTATATAGGATGGCTGATTGAGGCCACATAAAGCAATAAACACAAAAAACGTCTGGACAACATTGTCAGTATTTTATTTTTATCCCTTCTTTGCATCAGTGGCAAAATGGAAATGATATGGTTGATGCATTTTTGACCTCTTAAATACAGTTGTTGAATGTTTTTTTGAAGAAATACAGTGGTTGGATTCTGAAAGTAAGGGTAACATAGTCAATATCATATATAAAGTTGAGAGTTAGCTGTTCATGAAGTCAAGCAGTCAAGCTTGTACTTGTATTTTACTATCCGCCTGTTATAAACTTGAGAGTTAGTTGCTTATGAAGTCAAGCTTGTAGTGGTATTTTTATATACTCTTTGAATACGATTCTGAAATTTTATCTTCTTGATTGCAGGAAGTGTCGCTACAAGTGATTTAACCTCACCTCAACTTGGCATGTGGACAGAGATAACCATTTGAAAGTCATAGATTAGCTTGGATGGATTAGATGGTAAAAATAACTTATGTATGATTTATTGGACTCACTGCTGTCCATATTACATGTCCAGAGTTGAGTTTGTGACAAGCATGCTTGTTGAGAGTTACAGAGTAGTTTATTATCAAAATTTTTGTGGTATTTTACTATCTATATGCATGTTATACTTAACCGAATTCCAAGTTGAATCTTTGTATGCATATTAGATTTTGTATATGCCCGTGTGAAAGCATGGTTGTTTCACAAAGACAAGCTGTCATGGAAAAATCTAGCACATGCGGAGCAGTCCAACGATAGCGACGGGAGCAGTCTTGCAAACAGACAGGGAGGGGAAAGGGGATTGACACAGGTCTTCCAAACACAGACAAGGGAGAGGGGATTGCCGCCCGGGAAAGTGAGCGTCCAGTGAAAACCCTGTGGGGGCGTCTCTACCCAGGGCAGAGCTGGCCCTTCCTCCCAAACAAACCCAAGCGCCCCTCCCTGCGCGCGCCATCCGTGGCCATAGCTTGCCTGGCCAGAAGGCAGCAGCGCCAGAGAGCAGCCGCAGGGACTAGGGCAGTGAGCAGCCGGCCGCTAGCAGCAGCTCCCAGCCCGGCCAGTGTCCTCCCCACCAAATCCTAGCCTGAGTTCTCCTCTAGCCGCCCAGAGCTCGGCCTCCTCCCTGGTCCTCTCTTTGTTTTTACAGAAAAAGTTAGAAGAAGCCTCTCCTAGCGGGCTAGCAAAGCCGAAACTCTTTGTTGGATTTCTATATAAACGTGCAATGACTCATAAATTTGTTAACAGATCCTTGATGGATTTGTGCAGGTTCTACGAGTCCAGATGCAAGATATGCTTTTGTTTTCGTTTTGTTTAATTAACAAATCTGACTGAAAACTAAAAAGTGCATAATAAATTATTGGAATATCAAAAAATTGCAAGTGAGGACTTTTTGGAATCGTTGTGAATAGATCTATTCAGTGGATGCATAATATATGAGTTGTTAGTGGATTGTTTCTATTGTGGTGATTTATTTGTGTTAATTATGGTTTAATAGGGAGAAAATGATATCTGATGTTGTGGTGCTTGAAATGCTGTGAAATGTTTTTTTAGGCTTGTCATGTGATGTGGGTGCTGTCATAAAAAGTTTAGATTTGTTGGTGCATGCCTCATTGAGTTATGAATTTATCTTGTTTGTAGCTCATTAAATGGATTAAATGCTTGGTGATAAATGTTGGCATGTAAAAATGGAAGCCTTTATTTTACTGCCTTTCTATGATGTTGTTTAGCTTAGAAAATTTTATTATGACCTTATAATTGTAGAAAATATGTTTTGTAATTTTATCTTGCTCTCACATGCCTTGTTACAATTAAAACTTGTCTTGTTTTTAATAAATGATCTATAGGACCTGAGCATGTATTATTTTTACAATAGTCATGGTTTGACATCTCCTATCACCAAAAAATACAAATTATATGTTTACAACACCACCTAAAATTATGTCTATCTTTAATAATTATATATAATAAAAACCTAGTTATATGTGAACATGTATTTGTTTGTATGATTGCATTTGCTGCATATTGATTTGAGATACATGTTGTATTCTCATGTTTATTAGTGTTGATGTTTGTTTATAGCTCATATATGAGCTCACAAGTTAACCAAACAAGTGATGAAGTGATTTATTAATGTGCTGAAATGGCTTCATGTGTAGTTTCTGTTGTTGTTATAACTTTATGATAAAAATGATGTTTGCTGTAGATTTAGTCTATAAAAGTTATAGATAACTTTCTGATCTTGCTGGTCCTAAAATTTTATGATTTTAGGCCAAGTGGTTTAGGAGTTATAGCTTTTACAAGTTTATTGTCAGGTTTTGCATACTTTCTGTGCAGAGCTGATACAGTGGACTGTTTGGCTATTATAAGTTTTGAATCATCTATTTATGTTATTATAAGAGTTGTATTGCTTTCATAATATTTCTAAAATGGCTAGGATCACTATTTTTTGTGGTCTAGATCCAGATGTATGTATTTAAATTAAGAAGTTGGAATCTGTTTAAGTCTGAACAGATTTGCTTGATTGTATTGATTAGTCTTGACAACTGTTTAGTCACCTTGAGATAATAATAGATAAGTTGTATAAAAATTAATAAGTTTTCCAATAAATCTAATATCAAGTTTTTTGGTGCTAGAGATCTCTAGTTATAACTGAACATGAATGTGACATTATGTCTAATGTTTGGACAAAACTGCCTTGTATGTAATGTTGGACCTTTTTAATGGTTGAATCATCCTTAAGTAATCATAACAAAGTTGTAGATAATTCTATTATCTTTCTAGAAAACCTAGAATCACTTTGTTTGGATGTGTGAAGCTCCAGTTATGGTTAAATCAATTTCTTTGTGTGTTGCTGTACAAACTATGTGAATAAGCCTAGATTGATTGTTATTGCTTGAGATTGCTCATGTGATCTTTAATATAAAATTATGCCTTGCTAATATTTAGTTTTGTGCATACCATGTTACTAAATTAATCAATCCAATGTATTATATAAGTATGTCACATAATGTTGATTGACATGCTTAACTAAAGTAGGAATTGTATGTGTATGCATGTTTGATGTATATAATGTAGTCTTAATTGGTTGTTATAGTTAGCCACCATGAGTTTCTAATGAATCTTGTGTAACACCTTAGTATAATTATAACCTATTGAAGTTATTATGCTATGTGTGTGCTAAGTGATTAGTTAAGCTATGTCTTCTCTTGCATAAGCTATCCTGATTGCTTATGTGAGTAATTAGTAGTGCTTGTGTTGTGTGCTTATGTTGTTTTGTCAATGTTTCCCTTGCATTCATGCACTTGCATTGTGCATTTCATTTAGGTATGCTAGATACACCTCGTGAAGGACATGATGATGAAGCTAAACCCGAAGATGGTGTTTGGTAGACTTATCCTGAAGATGGAAGGGCTAAGAAAGTGCCGGAAGTGGAGATGCTCACCAAGCTAACAAACACTAACTAGTGTTGGATCCCAGGCAAGCCCTAGAGCATTCTAATTCTCCTACCCATTCTTTATAAATGCACTTAAGTAAATATAACGATTGTTGCATTAAGTTATAGGAGTTGTGTAAAATTGTTGTTGCATTATATGTCCTTACCTTGATTACTTGTGATCTACATCCTTGTTTACCCTGCTAGGCCTAGGCTCGATCAATATGCTTAGGCATGCTTATATCGGTAGAAGTCGGGTGATTTTCTTGTCACCTACGAGAGATAGGTGTTTACTTGATCACTTTAGCCCGACATTGCCATTATGCAAGGTAACCGAGTGTTGTGGATAATAGAGTTTGACATATTCTTGTACAGTTTGAACTACACCATTTCTGGCCATGTTGATTGTAAACAATATCATTTATATGACCCTCTTGTCATAAACGCATGCCCCGGTTTTAGCTGGAAGGATAGGTCGTTCCGCCCGCGAAGCCTAGCACTATTTCAGGTCGGAACTCGAAAACCACGCACCTGCTGGAGCTGTATGGGGGACGACGGGGGCATGAAGAGTAAGCCCAAGAAGGAAGATGTTTAAAGTCCGGCCTTCTTAGCAGTCGGTCGGCCTCCGAGTACAGTGGTGGCAATTCGAGGCCGCGACTTCCTAGAATAGCATCGAGGTTATCTATAGCTCACCGACAGGAGAGTGTGGTTTGTGTGGGGAATAAGTAACCAGCTGGTTAGGAATCAATTATAATCACCATCGCTCTTTGACAGTGAGCACTTGACATTAGCCCTGTGTGTCGTGACACTAGAGATAGAGAACATGAGTATGGTTATGTTGATATTGTTGGCAAGGCTAATCTTGATCTGATTGTTGTCACCCCTAGTGATTGTTTGATCATTATTCAATGATTATTTTAAATAGGTGCTAATCTAGTCTGGATAGGCTAAATATCTATCTAAAACATGCAGATAGTAATTAAAAGATATCCTCTACCAAATAATTATGCTTTTACGCAAATATTTGTGTCATGCCTGCTCCACTTATTATATCAGCCTTGCATACTCCTTGGTGTTAATTTATTTCTAGTTTAAGATGGGTAAGTGTGTGGATATTACCTCCGTATGCCCCCATGGACCTGTTTGGGCCCTTCGTCAAGGACAACCAACCCGAAGGCCCTGCGGCTCGCGACCAGGCTATCGTAGCCACCAGGAACTCTTGCGAAGCCTTGCTCACCAAGGAAGATCCTAGAAGATAGATCCAGATTCCTTGCCTAAAGGAACTGATTGTAATCTGTTAGGATTCGACAATTCTAACCCTGCTCCCCAAGCTATATATGGCGAGCAGGGGACCCCCTCCAATCTCACTGGATCATTCGATCCCATAATACAAACCAACACCAAAACACAAGACGTAGGGTATTACACGCAACTTGCCGGCCTGAACTTGTCTAAATCATTGTCTCCTGTCCCTGTGTTTACGCTTGAGTGTACGTCTCGCACGCCCCCCTCAAGCTAATCTACTACCTTGGGCACACCCCTCGGTAGACTGCCACCATCTTTCGTTGACAGTTGGCGCGCCAGGTAGGGGGTGTGTGCTATGACACCATGATCCGCCAAGCGATAACCTTCCCTCATTCCATGATCCTCCCCGACGCCGGCACCACTTTTCCAGATCAGATCTATGATTGGACTGTCGGTGACTCTGTCCTCGCTCCGATGTCCGTGGGATCTATGCAGCTTCTTGCGCCGGGCGCCTCGCCGTCCACTCATCGTGCCATTGCACCAGCGCCTCGCGTGCCAAGATCCGTCCGCTATGATGACCTGGTCAAAGCCATCGACCTCGCCCTGCTCCACGGCTCGCCAGCCATGCTCCATCAACGATCTGCATGCCCTTTGGGCTACGCGGCGCGACATCTACCTTCCAGCGCTAGGCGCTGCGGCAACTCTCTGACCACGCTTGGCTCCTCAGCTCCGACCATATGTCTCAAACTAGCCTGTCCAACTAGGCATCTCCAGCTCCAGTCGTAGGCATGGTGACCCTCCGCGAGCTCTCCGGCGACACCGTTTCGAAGACCTTCGCGTCCGGGTCTACCTCACCAACCAAATCCATCTCCACGCAGACCACCACCACCATCTCCACCGAGTCCGACACTGACTTCCCACCCTACTAAGGGGGTATTATGTTCAACGTCTCCGCCGACAGTGCTCTATAGCCGAACGAGAAGGACGCCAAGCGCACCAACCAAGAATAGCGTAACGTTGAACACCAATGACGTCGTGATGAGGAATGCCACAACCAGGAGCGCCATGACAATGAATGCCGCGACACAGGAGCGCCGCGACCGGGAGCGGCCACGACAACGAACGCCACGATCAGGAGCACTATGGAGGGGCTCCAACCTTCGGGAGGACTTCGATATGGTCAGTGACCATCAAAGTCTACGTGACTCCAAGCACCAACCTCGCCGGTCATCGCCAATGAGCTCTCCAGGTTCCCCGTCACTCTGGAGCTTGAAAAGATCGTCGCCCATGTGAAGGTTGTTGTCGTACAGTGCAACGAAAGGGGGTGCCGACCTTCTCCCTCCGGCTCCGCGCATAGCAAGACCGAAAGACAAAATTGGCGACCAGAGGGGGGGGGATGAAATGGGAGCTTCAAATTTCTTCTCGAGAAATGGATGGACCTTGTCCCAGAAAGTCACCCCAAAAGCAAGACAAAGACTTGCTAGTGTCCACGACCCTAGATGTAGGGTGGATGCTTCCAACAAGCACAGCAGGACTCTACGCAATCCTAGAAACCCAATGCAAAGCCAGAAACCAAATCTGAAGACAGACGGACAAACTTGCGGACGAAAGCGTGCATAAAAACACTGACCGGACCTAGGGTTGCGTCCGGCCAGATGTGATCAGACGCGTCCGATCAGGAAAAATACCTTCTGGGACCTCTCTGTTCGCGACCAGACTCTACACTATGGAGCGTCGGTCAGATGAACCATGCGTCTGGTCACAGCGCATCCACGATAACAGTGCTACCTGTGCGTCCGGTCACACGAACACGAGTGTGTCCGGTCAGATCGATGAAGAACTGAACAATGAAACCTTCAACAACCAGACTCACTGATGAGCGTCTGGTCGTCCCGTGGACAGAGTCCGGTCACCCTAGAATTGCTTGGTTCATCCTCCAATTCAACTCGATCTCCCTCAAATCGAAAGCTCTAAGGCTCAAACTTGGTGAGGGGAGTCAGAAGGAGGTTACTGAGCTACTCCCTAGGAGATCATGGCTCGAACCTAACTCCAAATCGATGAATCGAAGAAATCCGGGGCAAACAAGCAAGAACTTGATCCAAACGCAAAGACCGACCGATCTGCTAGCTTGTGAGGTTAGGAGAGAATTCCCTTCTGTGAAAGAAGGGGCTCATGATCTAGCACAAGCAGGTTCAGACAAAATCGAAAACCATCTCTCAGAGAGGAAGATACGAGGCAAATCTCCGAGAGGGCAAAAACCGAAACGCGAAGACCACAACACCAAAATGCGAATCGATCACAATTTCAGCCGTGTCTTGAATCCACGAGATGACAACGGGATTACAGTCCCGTTTCCTCAAAATCTCAAGTACACAGAGGTATTGTTGCTCTCTGCGGATCACAGACAGCAGGTGGAAGAAAACCTAGCGAGGGCTAAGAGAATGAAATACTGCAAGGATAGAATGAGAGGAGGGGCTGCCTCTCTACTTATAGCCTAATACACTTATTCCCCTTCTACCCCTAGATACAAAGAGCGAACAGGCCAACCCTAAGGGTATTCCGGTCCAACTTTGCCAAGTCTTGATCCGACGGCCACACGCCTTCCTCATCCTTCGCTTAGCCTCGACGCAAGCCTAAGGATGCCGCCATGTGTCGTCCTGTCGATCGTCGCGCCTTCCTCACCGATAGCTTCGCCGCAACGCAAGCCTCTCGGTGCCGCCACGCGTCGACCGTTCTTTTTAGAACCTCCCCCTGGTTTTGAGGCTGAAATTAGGAAACCTGTGTCCTCGGCTGAGTTTTGTGGCCCAAACTCAGAAACCCGCCAGCCTAGGTTTTGAGGCCCAAACCTAGAAAACCGTCCACCCGAGTTTTGAAGCCCAAACTCAGAAACCGTCGAGGGTAGTTTTTCAAGGCTCAATTACCAAACCTGCGCTGTAGACGGGATGTGGTTCGCACACCCCGACCACCGGCACCGATGCCGATGCATGTCCAGCCTCCACGCTGGGCACAATGCCTTCGCCTTCCTTCTTAACTCGGCCGATCCGGCCTCCCGCCAAGTGTCACGATGCCATTGTCTTCCTCCCGACTCGGCCAATGCACCACACAATCCCCATGTGCTCTTGCTCGCCGATGCCACATGCCAGCTACCACAGATGGTCCTCTGGCCTCCCGGTTTGTCGCTCCAAGTCTCACGTCCGCCCTTCACCGCTCCTGGTCCATCGGCATGGCCCGTCTCTACTTGACCTTCACCTCGCCATCGACCACTATCTCCTAGGTCGACACCTACACATCAACACAGCCAAGAGGACACATGTTGCCCATTGACCGATCACTCATCACTCAGGAAGGAACCATAAGGGCACATATCAGCCTTGTGTTCACAATCTCCCCCTTGATGAGTGCATCATCAACACAGAGTATCCATAATCAAAGATAAAGAGAGAATAGAAGTAGATAGAAGAAGAAAGCTTACTCAAATGTCCAAAAGCCAGATAAAAGCGAAGAAGGACAAATCGAGATAAGCAAAGCTTGGTCCCCAAAGACATGGGCAACGGTTCGACACACCAAGTAAAGGATCAGAGCAACAACTCAACAAGGAGCAAACTCGATCACAATGGCAAAGACTTGGTTCCCAAAGAGATGGGCAACGACTCGACGCAACCAATTCAAAATCAAGCGAGTCCTCAAGAAGAAGCAGAACGGGCTCAATACCACTAGCTGAAAGCTCGATACAAACTGAAACTGAAGATGCATGAGAATGCAAAAACTACTAGTCCCTCAAGATAGAGGCACAGAGGCTCAACACAACTAGCAGAAACAGCAAAGAGAGAACTCCCCCTTGCTAAAAGAACTGCCCCTCGACAAGTGAAGCACACAGTTGCAAAATGAAGCACACAGTTGCAAAATGTCACCATACATAAAAAAATTCCTCCCCTTGGGGACATTTGCAATCAAACAAGAAGGGAAAAGGAGCCCAAGAAAGCGAAACGGAGCTAGGCCATGCCTATTGAAGCAAGAAACATGGACATGATCCTAGAATGCAAGTCAACAGCTTTAGGTATATAGTCATTAGAGTGAAAAAATGCTCTAAAGAATGCTGATCCGACAACTTAGCAATAAGAAAAATGCTAGCAAAGGCTCAAACTGATCACAGGATACGAAATGTGTACAATTAAGCTTAGTGAGCAGTTTTAAGCTATTCAGAAAGGGGATTCACCATCAAATAGCACCGAACATGTATAGACAGGAAGTCAAACAAGTGCTAAACATGTATACAAGGTGAACTACCCCTAGCAAAGTTCAATCATCATGCTATAGAATGAAGCATAGACTTGTGTTGATCAAATTTTATCAGAGAGATGCAACGGTTATTTACACAAGTTCAGATTTAGCAGATGATTGCGAGAGGTTGAAAGCTTGTCATTGCCTAACTTTTCATCAACCGAGCTAAGCCTATGCATAAGCAATCAGAAGCTTGAAGCATCGGTTTCGGTCTTACACTACACGGCTCAAGTTTAACTCAAATGTGCAATGAGAAACAGTCTTGATACCGTGATGTGCTGACAAAGCAATCCCATCTCAATCTTTTCAAATTCACTTAGACATGGTTCAAAATTAGCAGAATATGAACATACCAAGCAAGTGAATGACTCAGAGCAAGAGACGTGGCAACCTAGCATATATTTAATAGCACAAGTGACCTCAACACATTCTAAACAAGCTAGTTGCCAATTTCAATGGTGAACATGTTTCAAGTTTTAAGTTCAATTAAGCATATTCACCATTCATAAGATAATAGCTTAGCTCACAACATGTATAATGTGATCAAAGAGAGCCTATAAGCTACAAGCATCATCATATATCATAAGAACTGAACTACTTAGAGCATAATTTCATTCTACGAAATATAGACATGAAGCTCGAAAGGTAAGATGTACATGATGAAATGCATGCAAAGTCTATTAGACTGAAAACAGAGCAAAAATCTAAACTAAGACAGAAAACCCAAAACAAAAAGGTATCAAAGAAGTCAAACTATGGTACAACAAGCAAAATGCTTCCCCCATCTAAAAGGGGAACACACACCAAGCTCACCTCTCAACCTAGCAAAAGTTGAGAGATCCAAAGGCTTAGTGAAAATATCCGCAAGCTAATTGTGGGTGTCTACATGCGTAAGGTCGATGTCGCCTTTCTCGTAGTGATCACGAAGAAAGTGAAAGTGAACATCGATGTGTTTGGTCTTGGAGTGAAGAACATGGTTCTTTGGTACACTAATGGCAGAAGTGCTATCACAAAGCAAAGGAACCCGACTGAAATCTAGACCAAAATCACACAAAGTAGCAACCATCCACAAAAGCTGCGAAGCACAAGAAGCGACAGCAACATACTCGGCCTTGGTGGTAGACTGGGCTACGCTAGACTGCATGCGAGAAGACCACGAAACAAGCGAAGAGCCAAGAAACTGACTAGTCCCAGAAGTAGACTTGTGCTCAAGCTAACGGCCGACAAAATCTACATCGGAATAACCACAAAGCGAGAGGTCAAAGAAGAAGAGTACTAAAGTCTGAACTCAGGAGTGTATCAGAGGTACCTCATGATGCGCTTGACCGCCTGCTTGTGGGAAGTCTGAGGGGACGCCTGAAAGCAAGCGCACAGACACACTGTAAAGTGTATGTCTGGCCTCGTCGCCGTCAAGTACAGGAGGGGGCCGATCATGCTCCTGTACTCCTTCTGGTCCACGGGCTCTCCGTCTTGATCCGCATCCATCGCAATAGTCGTCGCCATGGGCGTCATTAGAGGCTTGGCCTCGCCCATGTCGAACTTCTTCAGGATGTCCTTTGTGTACTTGCCTTTATGCAGGAACGTCCGGCCTCGGGTTTGCTTGATTTACAACCTGAGGAAGAAGGTCAACTCACCCATCATACTCATCTCAAGCTCCCTGCTCATAGTATCTGCAAACATGGCAACAAGTGCGTGAGAGGAGCCACCAAAGATGATATCATCCATGTAAATCTGAACTAAAAGGGTGTCATCACCTTGCTTGAGGAGAAACAAAGTCTTATCTACCCGTCCCATTTTAAAACCCTTGAAGAGCAAAAAGGTTTTCAAACGATCATACCACGCTCTCAGGGCTTGTTTCAAATCATATAAAGCTTTTGAAAGTTTGAACACATGGTTTGGAAACTTGGGACTCTGAAAACCTGGGGGTTGCCTAACATAGACCTCTTCCTTTATATACCCGTTCAAGAAAGCACTCTTGACATCCATTTGGTATAGCTTAAAACCCTTTGAAGCAGCAAATGCTAGAAGGATCCTAATGGCCTATAAACAAGCTACATGGGCAAAGGTCTCCTCATAGTCTATCCCCTCTTTCTGCCAAAAACCCTAGGCTACTAACCTAGCCTTGTTCCTCACTACCATCCCATCCTCACGCTGTTTGTTTTTGAAAACTCATTTGGTACCTATAGGGTGACATTCTGGTGGAGGTGGAACTAGGGTCCAAACTTGGTTTCGCTCTAAGTTCTCTAACTCCTCATGCATGACATTAACCCAGTTAGGATCAGAAAGAGCGTGTCCAACATCTTTAGGCTCAAAATAAGCAACGAATGCAGAATGAGCAAAGTGAGAGATCTCATACGCTCGCGACCGCGTGACTCGCTGGTCGATACCGCCGATCATCTGCTGTGGAGGGTGGATATGCTGAACGCTTCGGGGCGCTTGCCTCGCCGAAGTCGCCTCCCCTCGCCAGATGCTGTCGCTCCCTCAGGTGCAGCTAGTGCACACTGGAGAGGTGGCTCGAGAAGACCCCAAGTAGCGGAAGTAGTGGGATCGGGTCCTCGAGCTGATGTCGTCGTCGCAGGGTCGACAGGGGCAGCCAGTGGAGTTGGCTCGGGATCACCCCAATCGACGTCTTCCTGCTCCTCCTCCACAAAGATCGTCTCTCCAAGCTCCTGTTCTCCTGCAACATCAAAAGCCAAAGAAACACAAGGCATAGTCTCTGATAAACAGAAGAGAGTGAATATATTCAAAAGAGCATCCAACTCCATTTTCCATACACATGCACTTCTTGATTCAATGGTTGGTTGACTTTCTCTTTGGATCCATTGTTTAATTTGACAACACATGTATTAAAGCTTTCAAAAATTTATTAAAACTCCGGGATAAAGGTGAAGTGAAAGAGCTAGAGACATGGTGTTTGATTTGATCATTCAATCTTTCAATTACTCAACATCTAAGGTAAAAGTAATAAGCCCCATGAAGAATAACATGATATATTTCAGAGAATTTTTGTTTAACAGCAGGTATACTTGTTGGAAGTGAAGATATTGCAGCAACTCCTGATCCACTATTATGTTTTGGTTTTGCTAAGGGACTAGCAAAGGGTAAGCTTGGGGGAACTTGTTGATGGTCCTTACAGTCAATATTATACCATCAACTAAAGCATAGAATGATGTGAAATGAACCATAAAGCATAGTTGTAGGGTTTCATTCTAACAAGTTCCATGAGTTGTGTTGTTCTCACTTGTTTTGCAGGGTTATGAATATTTCACCATATAAAAGTATCTCAAGTGATGAAATAGACCTTTGCGATGAGCTCATCGAGGCGATCGAAACGGACATATGATTTACTATATTTGGAGTCCCGAAGCAAGAGTCCTTGTTGGATACGACTTGGAAGCTTCTAGAACAACCTGGAGTGATCACCAAGCAACATAACTCAGGGGCTAAACTGACAGATTCAACAACTTTGGTGAATTACTATCTTCCAGGGAGTTTTCCAGCAGATGGAAAGAGGTAGAGTCCTATTCTAACACGATGAATCGCGCAAACAGATGGCAAGTCGTGTTAGGGCAATAAGGGAGGTTCTAGAAGACACCACATCGAAGGATGGACGGGTGGCCACCAGGTGGGGCCGGCTGGCCCCACCCCCAGGCCGGCCGGCCTGGGTTAGAACCCTTCTCGGCCCATCTTCGCGGAGCGTGCCCTAATTAACCTCCTTGACGCATCTCAACCCTTGTTAAGGTCGGTTTGATCTGAGGGTTGCGGTTCATCCTTAGGGGCTATAAAACCAGACCCAGATCCCCCCTGGGGAGGCATCTCCATCTTCATCTTCATTATTCATCTACATATCAAACCTTAGGTTTTCAATTAGAAGTAGAGATCCCTCTAGTTGATTTAGATCTAGTTCTAGTCTAGTTCTTCTTCTAGTTCTAGTTCTAGTTCATCTAGTTGTAAAGAGTTATCCCAAGATTAGAATTAGAATAGAGAGAGAGAGAGGTATTAGAGGAGGATTAGAAGGAGCTCCAACCTGTCGGATCTACTTCTTCAACTTGTACCTGCGGATTCAAGTTCGTCAAGAGCTTGGATCAGGATATTCTTCGGTCAGCATCTTCTAATTATCAGTAAGCATTCTTGTTCTTATTATTCTTCTGGCTTGCAACTCTAATTAGAGTACTCTAATTCAAGTAGCTAGGGATTAGAGGAGTAGTAGTCATGTAAGCATGGTGCTTAGACTCGGTTACATGCATAGTGTACCCTATATTCCGGACCGGTGGTAGCTCGCGGGTGTGACTCTTATAGGCCTGTTGAATCTTTCATAGTCCACCTCACGTCTATAGGACTAGAAGGAGTATATTACTTGGGAATAGCCATATTCTGGATGTGGTCTCGCAACATAATCCACAGTTCAATAATAATCGCATAGCTTCCTGAGGTTAGAGCTAGAAACCTTAGTTATCCCCTTTATCTTTTGTGTTCTTAACTTAGTTAGTGCTCAGGGTTTAAGCAA